>JAOXYA010067387.1:0-11693 GCA_028565675.1 Sorex palustris | reverse complement strand
CTTATTAACCCTGGAAGTATTTCTACTGAGAGTCAGATAATTAAGAGATTGGTGTCTGTGCTCTGGAGCCATGGCCACGCTGGAGAGCCGCTCATGGGGGGACAACTGGTGACCTCGGTAGGGAATGAAGGACGAGCTGGGAACGCCCCCCTTCCCATGAGGTTTTAGTCGCCCCCTCACCACTGGCTCATAACTGGCTTTCCACAAGGCTCCCAGGCGACTGCCATCTTTCTTTCCAGAGGGGAGAAGGCAGAAGGGACCAACACCCTTTCCCCTCCGGGCAGACATGGTGGCATGGATTAACGCATAGTCCGTTCACTTTTCTGCTCCAAGCTCTTGGGCTCTGCATTAAGTCCTTGTGCTTCTGGGGCCATGGCCATGCCGGAGAGCCGCTCATAGGGGGGCAACTGGTGACCTTGGTAGGGCGGAAATTTCATTTTAAAGCAGCAAATTCAGCAAGGAGGAGGAGAAAGAGGAAGGGGAGCGGGGTGGGGACAAAGGAAAAAGAAAAACGGGTTTCCTGATGCTCAGCTCCCTCCCCTGTGCCTGAGCGTGCCAGAGAGTGAAGCCAGACTGGCCGGAAGCAGGTGCCACCCTGGTTTTCCTTTTCCACCCCCCTTCCAGCACTGCTGGCTCTGTGCAAGCCACTGGCCTAAGCGCGTTCCAAGTCACGGCACAAAGCCTCATGGCCTCGAGTCTGAGCTCTTCTTAGTCCCCTTCTTGTTGGGGAAACCGAGGCATGGAAGGCCTGAGGAAGCTGCTAACCCCCCGTAGCTGTGAGTAGCCAGGTGGGATTTTAGCCAGCAGGGCTCCAAGACTGTTTTGGCCCCGGGCTGTGCCGTGTGGAACTCTGGCAGGAGAGCTGGGTGGGGGGGATCTACAACAGTTTCTTCGGGTCTCAGAGACGAGCTTCACCACAGTGGGTGGGGCCCCCTACAGAAGCGTCCAGTCCAGGAGCTGAGGGGGACCGTGACCAGGTTCCCTGTATGCCACAGGCCAGCAGTGGCGCGTGGAGTGGGGGCTGGCGGCTCAGGGTTCCGCGTCCTGGGTCGCAGTGCTTCTGTGCCACTCAGTGCCTTGCAACTCCCGTTTCCAGAGAGATGTCCACTGCACATATCGGGGGTTCCACCAGTCTCTCTCTGATGGACAGGACGGGGACAGGCACGAGAACGGGTCTGTCTGACGCTCATCTGCGCCTCTGCCCGCCCTGTCCCATCCCACCCCTCCCCCTGCCCTGCCACTCTGACTGACGGTGCTGTCTCCTCTCCAGGGGCTACGCTGTGGCTAGTAGCAGTGATGACCGCATGAACGAGCCCCCGACCTCCCTGGGGCTGGTGCCGCACCAGGTGAGTGACCACGAAAGGAAATCCAGTGGGGGACGAGCAAGGGGGCCCCTCTCTGCCCTGGCACGGTCCCGGGAGGGCTTTATGGCCACGTGGAAGGCCGCCCGCGGTGCCAGGCGGTGGTGACAAGGAATCACGCATCAGGTCTTGGGGTTTTTAGGTTGTTTTTTTCTTTTTGGGTCACACCGGCAACGCTCAGGGGTTTTTCCTGGCTCTGCACTCAGGAGTTACTCCCGGCGGTGTTCAGGGGACCATATGGGATGCTGGGAATTGAACCTGGGAAGGCCGTGTGCAAGGCAGACACCCTCCTCACTGTGCTATCGCTCAGTCCCCGCCTTTGTTTTCCTTGCTGAAAGAAGGCAGGTGTGCCAGCCCCAGAGGTTGGAGACCCAGGGAGACAGGCTCAGTGCTGGCACCCCATGTCCCGGGGAGCCGGCTGGGGTGTGCAGAGTCTCTTGGGGCGCAGGGTGGGCCGGTCTGTTCCCTGGAGTGTGGGAAGCAGAGACGCGGTGGGTGGGAGCTGAGTTCCCTTTGTGCCCCTCCAAGCGGCTTATTCATTCTTATGAGCGTTTTCACCCTTGGACCTGGCGGCCACGTGGCTGGGCTCAGTCAAGCTCAGGGACCCCGCAGGCACGTAGGTGTCTCTGCATCCCTGTCACTTTCCAGTGGGGGGCGACAGTCAGAGGAAGGGACGGGGCATGGCCTCGTCAGTGCTGCGCTGGCCCTGGTTTTCTGACACACTGGCCCGGGCTCCCTGCACCCTGGCGCCTGTGTGTTCCCTTGGGTCCAGGGCACGGCAGGACACGGGACACGCGTATGTGGCTTTCCAGCTCCCGACGTGGGTGGCATCGGTCTGTGCCCTAGAGACCACCAGCACGATGGTTCCTGCCCCCTGCGCGGGGCCCTCACTAACTCCTTCCTCAGGCCCACGCTGTCTCCCTTGGTTGTTCCGTCCCTGACATGAGTCGCCGCCCTCGGAGTTGCCTCAGCGCCCAGGGCAGGGGACAGGACGGTCTCCTCAGAGAAGGGGGTCCCCTCCCGGAGCATGTGCCCGCGTTTCCCAAGTGCCCTGGCAACTAATCCCTCTCCGTGTGACTCTCTCTCCCCAATTGAGTGCTGCCGTGGCCGGTCACTTCCGGTTCCTGGGGCTCCTGTCTGCGCGCTTTCAGCCCCGTGGGAGAGGCTGGTTGTCTCTCCCTCGGCCCACTTAGAGCCCGGGCTCCCACGGCCATACATGGGGAGACCCTGGACAGCTGTCCTGGTGCAGCGCAGGCGGGACTCAGCCTCTCCTCTTCCTGACAAGAGGTTTCCTGTCAGACGGTGACGGGAGAGAAACTCAGTCAGCAGCCCTGGGTGTGCCCAGGGTCCAGAGAAGCTCCCGGCCTGTGGGTTGTGTGTCAGCCCCCTGTGTGGGTGATTGCCCCCCACCACACACACACACACACACACACACACACACACACATATACACACACACCATTGCACTCCCCACGTCCAATGGAGTTGTTGGGCTCGAAAACTAGTTTACTGTTAGTTTGCTGCCCCCCTCCTCCCCGGCAGTGTCGTGCTCAGGGCTCCCTCTTGGCAGGCTCGGGTACCCCGTGGGTGTAGACCCGAGTTACCTCTAGTTGAAAGTGCTTCGTCCCGGTGTCCCAGTAGAGCGAAGGGAGCACGTGCCCGCTGTGGAGAGTCGCTGGATTCTGTTGCCCACAAAGGCCTCAGTAAGCCTGAACTGGAGGCCGTTGCCCCCTGCCCGCTTCCGAGAGGGCCCTGTTGCTCTCACTTGGGTCCTGTGTCAGTGGGGAGGTTTCGGGACACAAAGATCAGGCCCCGTGCAATGTGCAGGGCACTCTGGCCCCCTCCAGGCTGGCGAGGGGTCCAGAGTGACCAGCCAGAGACCCAGAGTGACGGGTGAGGGGCTCAGAGTGACCAATGAGAGACCTGAATTGTCTGGTGAGGACCCAGAGTGGTTGTTGAGGAATTGGAGTGACCGGTGAGGATCCAGAGTGACCAGTGAGGAACCAGAAGGACCGGTGAGAGATCACAGTGACAGGTGAGGGGCCCAGAGTGACGGGAGAGGGACCGGAGTGTCTGGGCTCTGCTCTCTTTCGGGGCAGCCTTCCGAGGAGAACCAAGGTGGCTGTGTCCCAGCCAGCCCCGGGGCCAGTCCTGTGTCCCCTAGTGGAGCGTGCGGGTGCTGTTTTGTCCTGGGATGAATGTGCTGTTCGTTCCCAGGCCCCGCTGAATAGCAGCCCTGAGCGTGTCCGCCTTCCTCGGTTCTTGGGGACTTGTGGAAATCTTTGTTTTCGTCGCTTTCAGAAGGCAGCCCAGAGCCAGAACTGGGGCAGGCAGTGGGTGCGGCTGGGGCGTTTTTTAAGGAACAACGCGGGCCAGGGCCCGCAGACCTGCGGCTTTAATGCGACCCGCTCTGGCCCACGAAGGCTCGGCTCAGTGAGCCCTCTTGGGGTCCACACAGCCCCCCCCCCCCCGACAGCCCAGCGGCACTTAGCCCTGAGGGAGGAGTCACCTTCTCTGCCCCGTCCCCCTCAGGGAGCTGACGAGAGAAAGGGCAGGGCGGGGACTGGGGTGAGGGGGTGCGCGCCTGTCTGCTGCTGCGACCTCCACCCAACCCCTCTTGCTCCCTTCAGGTGCCAGAGGGGCCGTGGGCGGTGCCGGCGGTGCTCCAGGGGGAGCCCTTCAGGGGGAGTGTAGGGACAGCGCCTGGGCTCAGCGGGGCATCCTGTGCGAGACCCCCTAGAGGGATGGATGCACCCCCTCCCCTTGTCTGGCTGGAACCTAGCCCTCCTCCCTCAGCAGGGGATTTGGGTCCTTTGAGACCCCCCAGGGTGCGGTTTGGCCACTGAGTGGGGATTGGAGGGGTGGGGGCGGGGCGGGTGCAGAATTGGGATCATTTGGGGGGCGGAACAACAGCACAGCGGGTTAATTGCCCTTACATGCAGCTGACCCAGGTCCAAGCCCCAGCACCCCATATGGTTCCCCACTCCCACCAGCATTGATTCCTGAGCACAGAGTTAGGAGTCAGCCCTGAGCATGGCACTGGGTGTGGCCCCCAAAAGAAAACAAAGATTGGGGTCCTTTTATCTCTAAATAGACGGCAGCTGGTCCAGGGCTCACACCCCTGCCGGCAGCCCCTGTCCATAGCCACTGGGTGATGCCCTCAGGATGCTTGGTCTTGGTGGCCCCCAACTCCACTCACACTATAAAACAGGGCTCCTTGGGGAAGGAGAGACAGAACAGTGTGGAGCGCACTTGCCTTGCACGCAGGCAGCTGACCGCAATTCAGTCTCCAGCAACCATTTATGTGTGCCCTGAACACACCAGGAGTGCTCCCTGAGCACAGAGCCAGGAGTCAGCCCTGAGCACCACCAGATACGACTCAAGCCACCCTCCCCCAAATAAACCTGACAGATGCAGCAGGGCCCTGGGCCACACCCTGGGGCGCAGCACTGTGCCCAGTACCCCAGGGCATACACTGATCTTCAGACCTGGCCTTGAGTGGTGCTCCCACCACACTGGTTTTGATTCTTGGGGTCCCCTCCCTTGGCCCTGCCCAGGAGGGTGGGACTCACTGGGCGCGTGCAGGGCTCCCTGGGGTGCCTGCTCAGCTCTCTCTGCCGAGGACAGAGTAGCCCTGTCCTGTCGGCGCTGGGTGCCACTGCTGCTGGCCCAGCTTCATTGCCCCGGGGCCCTCTGGTCCTGTGAAGAGGGTCGGCAGGTGGCAGATCCCTGTTCTCCCCAGGAACTCCCAGTGCCTCCCTTTCTCCTTGGGAAGGCAACACAAGACACCTTGTGGGTGGTTCCCTGGGGCGCGAGGAACCGAGACTCGTGATCTGGTACTTTCCGGCCCTGTTTGAACGTGCTCAAATCTGGGCTCCAGGTCCGGATTGTGCTCTTAGGCGTTTTCCTGGGGCGCTCTTGTTTGTGACGGCTTCCCCCCAAAGGGAAGATCCCCGTCACCCCAGCGTCCCCTTGGCCCCACGCACACAGCGTTTTCCAGGGCCCACTCCTGTCTCTCCTGTGATATTTCTGTGTCAGGAGGGGCGGAGTGCAGTGATTATATTCTAAAAACCAGCGTGGGGCCTTGGCCATGGCTCTGTGCAGACACGCGTCCCCCCCCCAGGACACTCTGGGCCCAGGGCGGAGTGCAGGAGGGCAGAGGAGGGGTTCTGAGGAGCTAGGTCCGGGGGGTGCGTGTGGACTCCAGTGGCGATGGGTGAGTCTAGTTACCCCCAGGCCTGTGGCTCCAGGCTCTGCCAGGGGTGGCCCCTATTAAATAAGAGAATGAAATGGGGGCAAGAGAGCACAGAGGGGAGGACACTTACCTTGCCTGTGTCCAACCTGGTTCAACCCCTGACACCACATACGGTTCCCAAGCCCCGCCAGGAGTGATCCCTGAGCACCACTGGGTGTGGCAGGAGAGACGGAGACAGAGACAGAGAGATGGGAGGAAGCAGGAATGAAACTAACACGCTCAGAACTGTGGGCTTTTGCTGTTCATGTTGAACTTATTTCCTGTACTTACCTGTTTTCATCGGATATAGACTTAGAATTTTCATTTGTTTTTATTTGTGAACCAGCAGCTCTTGGGCTACTCCCAGCTCTGTGCTGTGCTGTCTGTGTGTGTGTGTGTGTGTGTGAGTGTGTCTGTGAGTGTGTTTGTGTGTGTGTGTTGGGGGGCGGGCGGGAGTACTCCTGGTTGTGTTCGGGAGGTCCTGCTGGGCCAGAGAGCGCACCCAGGCATCTTGGCCCTTGAAGCATCTCTCTGACTCCTGAGTTAGTTAGTTAACACCTAACTCCCCCGTGAGGGAAAAGCCACAGCAACCCCGGGAGCTAGAACCAGAGAGTGCAATGGCTAAGGCCTCTCAGGCCACAAACCCCATTGCAGCCCCCTGAGACCTGCCAGGAGTGATTCCTGAGCACAGAGCCAAGAGCAAGTCCTGAGCACCGCCATATGTAGAACAAGGGGTGGGGGGGCATGAGAGAGGGGGAGAAAGAAGAGGGAGAAGGAGAAAGGGAGAGGGAAGAAAGGAGAGAGGACAGAGAGAGAAAGAGAGAAAGAGAAAGAGAGAGAGAGAGAGCGAGCCTCATGAGGTATCCTTCAGTCCTGGTCCCATGAGAAGCAACCTCATTGTCACTTTTTCCCCCCTTATTTTTTGTTTAACTTTGGGCCACACCACGATGCTCAGGGGTTCCTCCTGGCTCTGCACTCAGGAATTACTCCTGGCAGTGCTCGGGGAACTGTATGTAGTACGGGGAATCAAACCCGAGTCGGCTCGTATGCAAGGCCAGCGCCTCCCTGCTGTACAACGGCTCCGGCCCCTGGATGTCACTCTATAAAGCCATGCTGGGTTTTGTTTTCATTTGTTTTTGGCTTTGGGGTTACACCTGGCTTGCTCCTGGTTTTGGACTCAGGGATCGCTCCTGGTGGGACTCAGGACACGTGCTTGACTGCATGCTGCCATCTGCATGCGAGGCCAAGTGTCCACTTCCTGTGCTGCCTCCCGCTGGCAGCATTGCTGACGTCAGCAAACGCTGCCTCTCGCTTGAGACTGGAGGCTGTAAGGTCATCAGTGGGTGATAGTCTCATTGTCACATTTCCCAAGAATCACAGTGAGGCCCACCATTTCCCTTCTTCCTGGCAATCTGATGGGCCGTATTTGCCAAGCTCTCTTGAACTTGGATCATTGTGGATTCTCTTGAAGTGGATTTTTAAAAAGTCACGTCATTATTTTGGGGGTACGGGGTGCTCCCAAGTACTGCTCAGGAAACCTGGGAGCCCTTCTAGTGGTTTAGCAGTGCTGGGGGCCATGCCCTGAAAATGCTGCACCCAGCGACACCCGGGGGGGGGGCATGTGGTGCCAGGGATGGAGCCAGGTGGTGGTGTGCCCACTGGTCAGCCTCTCAGGGGTCCTCAAGGTATGGGCGTGAAGACAGGTTATCCAGGCCAGGGAAGAGGCCGTTTCCTTCAAGAGCTGGAGGGTTGGGTTTGTGAGGGTTCGGGGGTTTCTGACGGGGGCGTTTCTGGGAGAGCAGCTTTCTCTGCTGCCTCACATGACACAGGAGGCAGGAGGAGGAAGGGGAGAGAGGGTGGAGCAAAGGATTCCAGGCCTAGACCAGGCTTCTTGGGGGGAGAGAGAGAGAGAGAGAGAGAGAGAGAGAGAGAGAGAGAGAGAGAGAGAGAGAGGAGTGTGTGTGTGTGTGTGTGTGTGTGTGTGTGTGTGTAAAATGAAATCGCAGCCCCCGAGAGAAACTCAGGCACAGGATCAATGGGCCTCTAGTCGGGAGTCAGCCCTGCCAGAGGGCGGAGGCGGTGGCACAGTCCCGGCACACCAGGCGGCGGCCCTCAGGGTCAGCGGAGGCCTGTCTGCCTACGGGAGCTTTAATTAACTGCAGGCAGGGAGGGAGACTGCCGGGCGGAGATGAGCCGAGATCTCCGGCAGAGGCAAGCCATGGCCTTCCCGGTGCCATCCCTGATGACATCAGAGACACTGCAAGGCACCTGGGAACACATAAATATCTAGCCCCAGTACCCGGAGGGCTTGAACAGTGCTCCCCAGAGGTGGCACCATCCAGATCCCCCCCCCAGTGTCCAGCAGACCAACCATCCAGTGTCCAGCCCCAAAGCCCAGCACCGACACCCACACTGCTGCCCCAGGCATGGGGACCATGTCCTGATTGATGGTCGCTCTATCCCACTTGCCAAGGTGCCTGGCACATGACGGGAGCATGTGAACACGTTGAGTGAGTGAGTATTCTGGGGAGAGTGGTATCGTCTTGGCCCTGTTTGCCACCCTGTCCTCAGGGAACTGCCCAGAGCCTGGCCCAGGAGAGTGCTCCAGGCGCATCTGTCGGTGGACGATTGGATGCGTGGGTGGTGAGATGAGAGATGAATGGTGATGGATGGTGAGATAGACAGAGGAGGGATCGATGATGGATGGATAGATGGTGGGCAGATGGATGGATGGATGGATGAATGAATGGGTGGGTGGATGGATGGATGGGTGGGTGGGTGGATAGTTGGTGGGTGGGTGGATGGAAGGGTGGATGGGTGGTTGGATGGATGAATGGATGAGTGGGTGGGTGGATGGGTGAGTGGATGGATGGATGGATAGATGGATGGATGTATGGATGGATGGATGGATGGGTGGTGGGTGGATGGATGGAGGGATGGGTGGGTGGATGGATGGGTGGTGGGTGGATGGATGGAGGGATGGGTGGTGGGTGGATGAATGGAGGGATGGGTGGGTGGATGGATGGATGAATGGACGATGGACAGATGGATGAAGTGTGGATGGACAGATGGGTTGATGAATGACCGATGGGCAGGTAGATGGATGGATGGATGGATGGATGGATGGATGGTGACGGCATATATGCTGGAAGAAATAACAACCTTGGGGAAATAGTGCAATCAGTCTCCAGACAAGAGCTCAGCACAAAGTAACGCTGAGACAGACAAAGCCAAGGCTGCTCTGGTAGCCGCAGCCTCTGTGGCCCCGTCTCTTCCCAGTTCTCTCCTGTGCAGGGGACACAGGAAGGAGGCAGAGACGGGGAGGCAGGAAGCACTTTTCCCCTCTGGCCGACTCCTCTGAAGATGGCTGCCAACGTGGCCCCCGATGACTTCCAGCTGCGCTGACTCCCCCCGGGACTCCCAGAGGCCCCCAAGACAAGGAAGGCGGCCTCCTGCCCTTGATCCCACCCTCTGTGCACCTTCTGACCCTCCTCACCCAACCCCTGCCAGGCCCAGGATTCCAGAGCCCCGTCGTCTCTAAGCTGGGGAGACGCAAAGAGTGGTGAGATCTATAGGGACGTGGACAGGTCATCGGCCAAACCCAGGTCACATGCAGCACTGGTTCAGCCGTGACCACAGCACCACTGTGAGACCAGCCTCCAGCAGGCCAGTCTGACCACCTACACCCAGTCACGTCTAGTCTGGCCACCTGCCATCACCTGGCCGTGTCCAGGATGGTGGGCCCGTCCGTGGACCAACCTCTTGGGAGGATGGTGATGGGGACCCAGCCCCATGTGACTTAGAAAGTGTGGCCGGGCTGGAGCAATAGCACAACAGGGAGGGTGTTTGCCTCGCACACAGCCACCCCAGGTTTGATTCCCAGCATCCCATAGGGTCCCCCGAGCACCGCCAGGAGTCATTCCTGAGTGCAGAGCCAGGAGTTAGGCCTGAGCATTGCTGGGTGTGACCCAAAAAGCACACACACACACACACACACACACACACACACACACACACACACTAGTGTGGCCACGCAGAGCAGGATGAGCCAGCCAGCTCGGGCTCGGGCCGGCCAGCACCACCGTCTCCACAGCCCCTCACAGCCCCCCCTGGCCAGTGAGTCCTGCTCCAATGTCACAGCACCCGGGAGCCTCAGCGTCAGCCGTGTGCCGGGATCGATGCATTTTGGCCCCCCCCACCGCCCGCCCGCCCCGCGCCACCATCCAAAAACCATCTTCCAGCTTCCTGCCAGCTTCCCGTGTGTCCCAGACTATTATTTACCAAATGATTTTCTCCCAGTTGCCGCCTTTTTGTATTTAATTTTATTTTGAAAGCGAATGTTACATCAATACCTTAAGTGGAAAAACAGTAACCCAGGGTAGCACGGCTCTGGGAAATCACGCCGGCCAGTCCAGGGGAATGGTGGTGGCTGCATCCCCGCTCCCGGAAGCCGCCGACGCCTAGGGCTTCTGGGCACCGTGACGGCAGGGGGTTGGGCTTAGAGGGATGATACTGTGGTCAGCCCAGAGTTCTGCAGGACGGAGAGTGGACTGGGTGCTGAACACGGCCTGCACAGAGGTTCCGTGGGTGGGTGGGTGGGTCCGGGCCAGCGCTAAGTCTGAGAGCCGGTCAGCCCGCTCTCTCCACATCTACCTGGACCCAAGCTGAGGCTCCTTTGTGCTTGCTGTATGTCCTTGGGCCACTCCCTTCACCTCTCTGAGCCTCCAAGGGCACCCTCGGTGTGGATATGAGATCTCAAGCGGGGAGCTTATCTAGTCCAGGGTTGGCCAGCTTTCTCAGGGAAGGTCCAGAGAGTTGTTTGGGCAGCGCGGAGAGTCACACAGTGCGGCCCTCCTGGCCAGGAGCAAGGCCAGTGACACAGAACCCAGTGGGTGGGTGTGCCCTGGGAGGGTGATGGACCAGAATGATCAGGTTCCCCCAGCCCAGAGCTGAGTCTGCCAGGCCCCTGGCCTGTCTTGGAGGAGGCCCCAGGCAGGAGACGCCCCCAGGGTCTGCCTTGGTCTCCTGGGAGGCTCCGGCAACCCCCAGGACAGAACCCCCACTTCCCAACATGGAAGTGGAGAAAAAAAAATCCAAGTCTTTTTGGGGATAAACACCTGGCCTCTGCAGAGCTGGTTGGACACTGGGGCCCCCACCGACCTTTCCCCAAGCAGATGACCTCACCCCCCCACCCCCGTGGGGCAGTACTAGCCTCCAGAGCGACTGTGGGGCATGTTCTGATGTTCACTTTAAGAAGGCAGATTTCAGGGGCCAGAACGATAGCACAGCAGGTAGGGCATTTGCATTGCATGCGGCCCACCTGGGTTCGATTCCCAACTTCCCATATGGTCCCCCGAGCACCGCCAGGAGTAATTCCTGAGTGCAGAGCCAGGAGTAACCCCCGTGCATCACCGGGTGGGACCCAAAAAAGAAAAAAAAGAAAAAGAAGGCAGATTTCAGGGGCAGGAAGTAGGATTTTTTTCCCTACAAATGGGCAATGCCAAGACTCATCTGGGCTACCCTGGGTGGAGCCCAGCACACTGCAGGCAGGGGCCGCACTCCTGCGTCTGGGGGGCAAGCCCCCCCCATCCCCGAGCATGTCCCCCGCGGCTGCCTGTGTCCATGAGAAGTAAGGCTTTGCTCCACGGACCTTCACCAGGATGACCAGCCCCGGCACCCGCCCCGTGACAGCCAGAAATTTGAATGACACCAGGGACAGCTCAGGGGGGCATCCTTGTTCCCCCCACTTCCGGGCCCCCTCCCCACTGCCCAGTCACAACCCTCTGTCTCTTAGCGACCATTTAAGGTGGAGGAGGGGGTGATTTTTTTTTTTGTTTAGTTACTTTTTTCTTCGTTTGGGGGCTTCCTCCCAGCTTGGTGTCAGCAGGCTGCTCCCTGAGGTGCCAGGGGACCCGGCAGAGCCAGAGAGGGTTCGAACCCGGGCCGCCTGTGTGCAAAGCTGCGCTCAGCCCACGCCGGGAGCCGTCCGTCTCCCTGATCCTTTAGTTCCCTTCGATTTGGGTTTACTCTGACACCGACTGCGCGAGAGGGCGGGGGGGGGGGGGCGGGGCGGGGGGCCTGGTCCTTCCCACCCCTCC
>JAOXYA010067380.1:0-11695 GCA_028565675.1 Sorex palustris | reverse complement strand
GTATAACTGAAACCCAAGCACAAAAATTTGTAAGTCTACAACTGTACTTCATGGTGTTTCACTAATAAAAATTAAAATAAAATAAAATAAAAACTGAAAAATAAAATAAAATGAGGGATGCTCATAGAGGAAAAGCAATATATAAATTGTGGGTTTTTTTCCCAACTTGGCTGACAAATATAGGAAAATTATAAAAGCGTCTTTTTTTCCCTTGAACTTCAGCAAGAATTTCTATCTTGCAGTACCCAGGTTAGAAACCATGGAAAATGTCATTAACACTCTTTCTGGACAGACAATTCCTTTTAATCAAGACAGCTTGATCTGATTTTGTGTGTTTTAATCTTTTTTTTTTTTTTTTGCTTTTTTGGGTCACACCTGGCGATGCTCAGGGATTACTCCTGGCTCTGCACTCAGAAATCAGTCCTGGCGGTGCTCAGGGGACCATATGGGATGCTGGAAATCGAACCCAGGTTGGCTGCATGAAACGCAAATGCCCTACCCACTGTGCTATTGCTCCGGCCCCCTAATATTTTTTAAAGAGCATGTTAGACAAACTCTAAAGTGAATTTCATGAGTTATTAGATGAAGGAATTTTTTTACATCATTAAAAGTACATCTGATATTAACATTGTTCTCACCATCAAAGGTCTGTTTTTGATGATGATGATCCCACTGTTTGAAACGATTCTGGAGCATCTGTAAGATGAGGGCATGGAATTTCATTCAGTATAGTGAGAGGGGAGAGGAGATGGGTAGAGGAGTAGAAATGAGAAAGAGAAAATGGGAGAGAGAGAAAAAGAGACTATGTCTTAGGAAAAACAAATAAGAATAAAATCCTATTTCCAAAAAAAAACATAATGGGAGATCTGATTCACACAACTGAGTTGTGTGGAGGGTGGAGGAGGGCTTGAAAGGGAGGAGTGTTGGATCCTTGACAAAGGAAGGTGAGTACATTGGTGATGGCATGGTGTTAGATTATGTACATGATAAATCATCGTTAACAGTATTGTAAATCATAGAATCTCAACCAATTAAAAATAAAAAATAGAAAAATCATGCAATAAAAAATAAATAAAAAACAGGTACGATTAGTATTTTTGTTTTCCCCTTTAATATAATCAATTTAATACATTTAATCTGATACAGCTAAATTACTTCAATACATTTCAAATTATGGCGTCATAGTATACATAATTTCAACACGTAATCAAATAAATAAAAGTAGCACTGTAGCACTGTACTCCCATTGTTCATTGATTTGCTTGAGTGGACACCAGCAGTCTCCATTGTGAGACCCGTTGTCATTGTTTTGTGGCCTATTGAACATGCCACAGGTAGCCTGCCAGGCCTTGCCATGTAGACGAGACACTCTCGGTAGCCTGCTGGGCTCTCTGAGAGGGGCAGAGGAATCAAGTCTGGGTCAGCCGCGTGCAAGGCAAACGCCCTACCAGCTGTGCTATCGCTCCAGCCCATATGTTGTGGTAATTATGGAAAATGGGTAGTGAGTGTTTTATGATGTGTTGGCTTCATGGCCACATGGTCTGGAGAGGGCCTGGAGCATGGAGGCAGTTGGGTCGTCCTGGAGGTCGGCTGCCAGGCCTGGGTCCTTTGGGGTGGGGAGGGCTCTCACCCGCCCTTCTCTGGGGTGCCCTGAGTGAAAACAGCCTGGTGCGAAGTCCGGTGGCATGGTCATGGGAGCCTCATTTTATGCTCCCTTCCGGGAGAAGCAGCCATGATTTTTCATGCTAAAAAAGCATTTAAAAATGCTAACAAGGGGCTGGAGCAATAGCACAGCGGGGAGGGCATTTGCCTTCCACCAGGCCAACCCAGGTTTGATTCCCAGCATCCCATATGGTTCCCCCGAGCACTGTCAGGAGTAATTCCTGAGTGCAGAGCCAAGAGTAACCCCTGAGCATTGCCGGATGTGACCCAAAAAGCAAAAAAAAAAAAAATAGCTATCTAATTTTGTCTAAGGAGGTATAATAAAAAAATAAATGTAAATAACAAATTTTCCATCAAGGCATTATAAAACTTGAGGAAAGACTAAACATACACAGGATTACTGTATTGACTTTGTACCCTACAAGAAGTCAAGAATAGAATCACAATACAAATATATTTGTGGTGATTGTTTCGTTAACAAAATATTCATGGCTCACAGTGGTTTGTTTGGTTTTTAATTTATTTAATCAGGGTGAAATGACTGGCTTTTAGGAATACTGTGTTTCAACACCTTCACCAATGTTTACTTCCCTCTACCAAAGGTGAAGGGGGGCAGGGGGGAATTTATTTCCCACCCTCTTTTAAAGAGATATTTTTCTGGATATATTTTGCAGTGTGGTTTACTATACTGTTGCTGATACAACCCTTTACCACCTTTTGGCTCCACATCCTCCTCCAGGTTGAACACTTTGATCCACCATAGTCATTGCCCCCAGAATATCAGTTCTCATGCTCTTTATTTCTATTTTCTTTGGGCATTGTTATTCCCCCATTATGCTTCCTTATACTCTGCATAGGCACTCCATGCCAGGCTTTTTTCACTTAGGGCGCCCTAAAGTGGGACGGGTGAGAGCCCTCCCCGCCCCAAGGGACTCAGCCCTAGCAGCCGACCTCCACTACCCAACTGCCACCACACTCCAGGCTGCTTTCCGGACCACGCAGCACATTATAAGACACTTCCTACCCATTTTCCATAATTACCACATCATATTTGATGGGGTTCAGCCGGTAGGCAACAAATCATAGAGAGAAATATATGAATATATGCCTCTCAGAGAGCCCGGCAAGTTACCAAGAGTATTCTACCCGCACAGACAGAGTCTGGCGAGCTCCCTGTGACATATTTGATATGCCAAAACCAGTAATGACAATAGGTCTCATTCCTCTGACCCTGAAATGGCGTCCAATCTTGGGAAAAGATTAGTAAGAAGAAGCTGCTAAAATCTCAGCCCTGGGAGGAATAGAGATGTTACTGGCACCCGCTCGAGTAAACTGACGAACAATGGGATGGCAGTGATACAGTGATACAGATATTCAGACTCACACGTTTGGGGGATTTAGTTTGTTTTATTATTTAGTTTTTGTTGGGGACCACACCCAACCGTGCTCTGGTCTTACTCCTGGCTCTGTACCCAGGGATCACTGGAGGACCACATCCAGGTCGAGGGACTGATGTGGGGCCAGTTGTGTACAAGGCAAGTGCCTTGTTCTATCTCTCCAGGCCTTAAACTCACACTTTTGTAAATTCCTTTAATTAAGAAGACACACTGAAGAATTTTCTTTTATTCATCGTATGGTACAAAGTAGTAGTTTTATGTATAGTTGTAATGCAGTTCTATTTTATTTACTGTCCTTTTAAAACACACAACATTTTTTTTCTTTTCAATAGTCTCATCCCGTTGGCCTTGGTCCAGAGTTCAATCATTTTGTCCTCAAAACAGGAGTTCAGAGTCCACTAATTCTGTATTATCTTAAGACACATGACAAAGTTGGCACTTCTAAAGTTCTTCAAAAAAACAAGATTACATTATCTGAAATATATAAAGAGCCATATCCTTTATAAAAGCTTTGTTTTTACATGGTCTATTAGGAAACATGTAAGACTTTTGATGATGTATCAATTCAGAAAAAAATTGCTACAAGTCTTTAAAAAATGCCTTTATTTATTATGTTAGAAAGCATATTTGCAGCATGTTTGGCTAAAGAATTCTTATTTTGGATTTAAGACTGCGATTTTGCATGTAAGAAAAATAGAACAAATATAAAATCCAAGAACTTGATGTATTTAGCTCCTTAACAGAAGATGATCTGTTTACCACTCTATTATTCAGTGTTCAATTTCACACATTTGTCGCAGGTGTAGGTCATAGGCCCAAGCAGCAGTTGAGTTTGAATACTTGAACTTCTGACCCAGTTAGCTGAGGACCACTGGGAGTGGTTCCCAGGTCCCCTGAATACAACTTGAGACCATAAAAAAATTATGGTTTAGAAGTGAATCTTAATCGATAGTACAGTGGGTAGGGCGTTTGCCTTGCATACGACTGACCCGGGTTCGATTCCCCGCATCCCATATGGTCCTCTGAGCACTGCCAGGAGTAATTCCTGAGTGCTGAACCAGGAGTGACCCCTGAGCATTGCCAGGTGTGACCCCAAAAGCAAAAAAAAAAGTGAAACTTGAAGGGCATCTAAAAATTATCCACAATATATTATTTTTATTCTTTCCTTTCCAATATTTATTTGGGAACCATAATTTCAGTATTGTTCATAATAAAATTTCAGGAATTTAATGTTCCAACTTCAAATTTACCACCAAGTGTCATCATCTCTCCTCCTATGTTCCAAGGTCGTTCCTCTTTCCTTGGCAATTCTTTTTTCCCTTTAATGTTTTATATTTTGAGCAAAAATGGAGGTCATAATAATCCCTTATATTTGAAGATAGATATTGAACTAAAATTTATTTACTCAGTCCTATATGAAATCACCTTAGCAATTTTTCCTGAAGACATTTTTCTAAAAGACTGCACACTGGATTTCAAAATTCTTGAATTTTTTTTATCCTTTCTTAAGAAAGCTCGAATACAGAATATTATACTTGATGAAAGAACTTTTTAAATCAGTCTTATGGAAAGATGCATTTAAAAATAAATTAACTACCACATGTAAGCGTGTAGGGTGTTTGCCTTGCACGTGGCCGACCTGGGTTTGATTCCTCCGTCCTTCTTGGAGAGCCCGGCAAGCTACCGAGAGTATCTTGCCCTGCCTGGCAAGCTCCCCTTGGCATATTCGACATGCTAAAAACAGTAACAACAAGTCTCACAATGGAGAACTTACTGGTGCCTGCTCGAGCAAATCAGTGAACAACTGGAGGACAGTGCTATTAGTGCTACCATATGTAAGATATCATTTGAGTTCAGGTAATTTGACAAAAACACAAGAAGGAGAATCATTTCATTGTCTATGTTTTAGAGTTTCTCTACTTATAGACTAGAGATGCAGAAAGCACAGCATTAAAATAAGCATTTCGTGTTACATACACATATGTACATGATCTCACCATCATAAAGACATTTGGCATGTCAAGACTGCCCAGAGGGATTATTTAAAATCCAAACTGAAAATAATATGGGATATATCAATGTTTATTCCAGCATTTAAAAGAAACTATACAAGGAAATCACCCATTGTGAATTATGTCATGTGAGAAATAAATAGTCACTGTTTTAAAAAATACAAGTAAAAGAGGAGAACTACCAGTGAAGCATGAAGGGTCCTGGCTCTGCTTGATGCCTGCTTCAGCGCCGTGCACTGAGTCAAGCAGGAAACTTCAGAGCTGTGTGCAAAGTCTTTCTAATTTTATTTGTAAAAAATATTTCTAATAATCTTTGTGACACAGCCATACATCATTTTTTCCTCACTAGTATGTGAATAATCATTTGTAAGTTTCTATGAAAATTACTGCCAATTATACTTTTCATTTCCTGGCAGACATTTCAACTAAGGAACCATATGGAACCCAGGGAACCATATGGAACCCAGGTTAACTCAGTGGAAGGTAAGACATCAAGGATCTGGTAGTCATATTTTAAAATAAATGAGCTTGGGGGCCAGAGTGATAGTACAGTGGGTAGGTAGGGTGTTTTCCTTGCACGCGGCCAACCTGGGTTGAGTCCCCGGCATCCGATATGGTCCCACCAAGCACTGCTAGGAATAATTCCTGAGTACAGAGTCAAGAGTAACCCCTGAGCATCGCTGGGTGTGACTAAAAAGCAATAGATAAAATAAATAAATAAATAAATAAATAAAATGTGCTACCTGGGTGAGAGGGGATTTTATATTCCAAAACCCTCTGTCTAGTTGTTTTTCCAATAAAGGTAAAGTCAGAAACTATTTTCCCCTTCACTGCTAAAATAGTCAGGATGAAGAGAACAGTAGAACCTATTTTGCTGGGAAGTTTGTTTCATTGCTAAGAAGATTGTATTCCAAAACTTTATTGTATTCCTCACTTTCCACAATAGGGATGTAGATGTTACAATTACTATCTGTTCATGAAACTTTTCTTATAACAGGAACCAGATGTCCATTGCTATAAGCAGGGTGGTCTTGATGAAAACACCTGGCCCTGAAATCTGGTGGCACTAGTATCAGCACAATAGTGATAAGTGATCCAACAGCAGGGATAGGAAATGGTGCTTTCAGGGACAGAGTCCTACCAAAGGTGCTATGGTAGCAGAGGGGAACATCTTTACATATTATTTTTTCGCTTTTTGGGTCACACCCAGTGATGCTCAGGGGTTACTCCTAGCTCTGCACTTAGGAATCACTTCTGGCGGTGCTTGGGGAAGCATATGGGATGCTGGAGAAGATCGAACGCTGGTTGGCATGTGCAGGACAAATTCCTTACCCTCTGTACTATTGCTCCCATCCCCATCTTTATATAATTTGAGACTATCCTAAAGTAAGGGAGCACAGATTACTAGACTTTAATAATAATCCTGAAACCTGCTTTTATGTAGTTCTTCTGTTACCCTCTTTTAAAATTGTCTGTCCTTGGGGCATCCAGAGAGATAGAATTAAGGGTAGGGTGCTCTCCATGCACTGTCATCCTGGGTTCCATATGGTTCCCTGACCCTGCCCGGATTCCTGAGCTCAGAGTCTAGAGTAAGTCCTAAACCCAAGAAACTAACCATAAAATTGCCTGTTCTTGTCTCTGATCCCTAATAACTCCTTAAGACCAATCATCATGCCTTACCATCTTTGTTTCTCTCTGTCTACTAAGTCCTGGAAAATTCACTGACTGCTTTTCATTAAATCTCTATGTAAGTTTGTAAACCGCAGTACCCCAAATAAAATTAAATTTAAAAAATTTTCAAGATAAAGAAAATAAGAGTGACCCACACACACAGAGAGAGAGAGAGAGAGAGGAAGAGAGAGAGAGAGAGAGAGAGAGAGAGAGAGAGAGAAGTGTGCTTTACTAGACTCAGATATGAGCTAGGACACAACCACAGGCTGTAACAGAAAGGACAGGGCCAGAGTTCCCACCTCATTAAAAGCCCATTTACACTTGCTACTTAGAACCTTTCTCCCAGGCAGTTAGCAGAGACCAGGCTGATGGTGCCTGGCATAAGGCCAGTGATCTCCAGTGCCTCAGAAACCATAGACTGAAGGCATGCCTGTGCATGGTTAAAAGGTGGCTAAGGAGATGACTCAATGGACTGAACGCGTTTTTCGTAGGATGAAACCCCTAGTTTCATCCCCCACCCCAGTGGAAATTCAGGGTGCCCCAAGCACACTGAGTTGGGAATAGCCCAAAGTACCACCAAAACAAAGCACTGTGGCACTGTAGCACTGTCCTCCCTTGTTCATTGATTTCCTTAATCGGACACCATAACGTCTCCATTGTGAAACTTGTTGTTACTGTTTTGGGCATATTGAATATGCCATGGGGAGCTTGCCAGGCTCTGCTGTGCGGGTGGGATACTCCTGGTAGCTTGCTAGCTTGCCGGGCTCTCCAAGAGGAATGGAGGAATTGAACCCGGGTTGGCCGCGTGCAAGGCAAACACCCTACCCACTGTGCTATCGCTCCAGTCCAAAAACAAACCAAAAAGTGAGGGTCAGACTTTTTATCTTTATATTTACCAATTTGCTACTTTTGTTTCTTCTCCGGCCCCAAATTGCTCTTATTTATTTTCTCAAATCATCTTTATTGAGGTACTGGGATTTACAACACTATTGATCATACTTTTCATGCATATATCATTTCAATACCATACTCAAATTGCTGCAAAAAGTGAAAAAGAAAAGTCTCGCCAAAGGAAAACTATAGAATTTCTGAATCTATGAAATGCTAGCAGACTATGAATGGTGCAGATTAATTGGACACAATTTAAAGAGGCCTGGTGGGTATTGTCTTCTGCAGTCCTTATGAGACATATGATTCATCTTCACACCTGGAACAGACTTTCACGACTGGGAAGCCCAAGCAGGGATCTGTCTGTCTGCACTTTCTCCAAGGTGTCAAATTGGGAATTTTTCCTTAACCATAAGCATATCACGCCACCTTTTCCAACTTATCGTGATGTTGTAAAGGAGGCCAAAGAGCAATTTACAAGGAACCTCGAGGACTTAAATTTGTAAGTTGATGGCATGCTATTGTTAAATATAAAATCAAAGACACATGTAGACTGGAAGTAATCTTAGAAATCAGACTCCATTAAGCCCCTTGTTCTACTGAGGAGACCGTTAAGTCTGATCAGCTCATATACTCAGAAACTTTAATTTATTTATTTTTAATGTAGACAAAAGCCACAACTGTTGATATAATTTGAGAGTTGAAATTTATTAGGTAACAAAGCTCCAATATTAAAATTGATAAGTATAAAAAGAATCCATTCTTCTGTGAAAATTGTTAAATCTCATCAGGGAGTCTTAAGTCCTTATCTAAGAATGTATTGTTGCTAGTTGAGCCTACTGCGTTATTGTTTTTGTTTGTTGAGATTAGTTGGCTTCAATATTACTTTCCCATCTAATTCAGTATGTTCCTACTGGAATTTCAGTATTGGGGGATTAGGAAGTGTACATGGCTGCAGGATCCAAAGGCTTCAGGATCTATGGTTGGCCATGAGTGAAGCGGCCAAGTTGAGCCGTTGGCCTGGTTGCAGTGGTGAGGTGTGGGTGCAGTTGCCAGGACTTCAGCAGAGTGAGTATTCAGCTCACCCACCTTCTGAGGGTGCCCCAGAGTTTTCAGCCATGGGGACCAGTGTGTCCATAAATTTTAGCTGCTTGACTTGCATCTCCTCAGAGAGTCATGGTTAGTATAGCAGGACTGGTAGGTGAGCCAACATGGCGGCACCTGTGGGAGGTGGGCCTACACTCAGAGTCTTGGGGATTGGTTTGTGTTTGTGGCCACACCTGATGATGCTCAGTGCTTACTCCCAGCTTTGTGTTCAGGAATCATCCTGACTGGCTCAGGGGACCATATGGGGTACTGGGGATCAAATGCATGCAGGCTGGCCACAGGCAAGGCAAGAACCCTACCTACTATTTTTCTGGCCCCAAGACTAAAACCACTTACATTTTTGGGTAAAGTGTTAGGGTTGTATGTGTCAGAGATTAGTCTAACACAGGGATTGGAATGAAAGAAGTTTCCATGTGATCTGGTTGGGGGTGTACATCAATATGGAGAGAGCAGGAGAAAGCACCAAGAGTAGAGATGGAAGAACTGTCCATTTACAAAGGTAAGTTCTGGGAAAAACAGAAGGTTGTTGGCTGTGATGGTTCCCTAGTTCCCAGTCTTGGCCACTGGAGTGGAATTCTGAAATATTTAGCACAGCAGGTAGGGCGTTGGCCTTGCACGCGACCAACACGGTCAACCTGAGTTCGATTCCTCCACCCCTCTTGGAGAGCCCGGCAAGCAATCAAAGCCTTACAAGCTACCCGTGACGTATTCTATATGCCAAACACAGTAACAATTCTCACGTTACTGGGCCCGCTCGAGCAAATAGATGAACAACAGGAGGACAGTAACAGTTTCTCACTGAAAATAATTTCAAGGTTGTTGGGATTTGGTGTGTGTGTGGGGTGGGGTGGGGTAGTTGTTCTTCTGAAAACAAAATAATTGTTTTACACATTTTTTAAAAAATTAGACACCATGATTTTTCACCTAGACAAGGTTTAGCATACAGTGTTTCCAACCACACCCCACCAGAGTCTGTGTCCCTCCACCATGGTCCTAGGTTCCCTCTCAGCCTTCCTCCTCATTCAGCCAACTTGCAAGTTGACTCTCAGGATCTGTTATCCTTATTCAGTCCCTGACTATCTTTACTTGCCACATAGAACAAAAATGTCCTTACCAGTATTTGTCCTTACCAGTTTGTTGTGCTTAATCATTCACATTAATTAATCAAAATAATTTAACTTATATTTAGATTTACTGATTTAGATTAATTAATCTAATCATTTATATTAATCATTTATATTAATCATTTAGATAGAGCACAACACACTGTGGTGGCCAATTGTGTCGGGACACTAGAAATGGCATCAGGGACAATGTCCAGCTGCTGTCATGAGAGCAAATTGACAGGGTCCAAGTATTTTGTCCTTGATAGCAAGGTCATTATTTAAAGGTTTTATTGTTCTGAAGCAGAGAAAAGATGGGTATACTCCTTTTTAGGTACCTTTTACTGACCTAGTCAATAGGTAGGACCAAAGCCTGAGCCTCTGCTTCCCATGGGCCCCTGGTCCTCACACAACATCCCAGCACATGAGCATGTGTACCTCAGTACTCACCCACTCACATGTGAGTCCCCTCTCTCCTCCCCTCTCCCTCTCCCTTTCTCCCTCTCTCTTCTTCTCCCTCCTTCTTTCCCTCCCTCCCTCCTCCACTCTCACCTTTCATTTTTCCTCTCTCTTTTTTCTCTGTCTCTATTTCTGACTCTGCTGTCTCTCCCCTACCCCTACCCCTGCCCCTGCCCCTGCCCCTTGGAGTGTCTCTGGTTGATAAGCAGCATGGGACTTGAACCCTGTCAGAGGTCCCTGTGGAAGCAGCAGGAAGTCCAGACCACACTCTGTGGTCTTGGGTAGGGCAAGTGTTATAGGAGTTGTGTGGAGGGATTTCCACACCAGCCAGAGTGCAGGGAGGAACTGTAAAGAGCTGGTTTCTAAGTTTTTTTTTTTTAAATCAGTGTAATGTTGATCTATTCTTTCCCAAACATGAATGCCTAGTTTATTTTAAATTTTAACTTCAAACCTTGATTTTATAGGGTCAAGCTGGAAATTGATGAAGATATAAAATTCCTAAAACAACGGCAGAGAGAAATTAACAAAACACTTTATAGGTTTGTTTCTTAATTAACTTTGCTATGCTTTACAACATTTTCATTGAACAAATATGTGACATCAAACACAATGGATTAATTAGGGGAAAAGACAACAAATAACTGCAAAAAGTCCTCTCTTCATCCCGAATGCCCTGCCGGTCTTCTTTCCATTCCAAGTCAGTTAACCCACCAGCATTCGAACCCGGGACTTGGCTTTCACCGTGCAAGCACCCCAGGCATCCTCTAGGATGCTGGGACAAAAGTAGCCCTGAGCCTCTGCCTCTTTCTCTTTGTCCCCAATGCCCTGCTGGTCTTCTTCCCCACCCAGCCTTTACATCCCCACACACCAGGGTCCCGTGGGGCGTGGCCTCTTCAGAAGTGGGAGTGGCTTCTGCAGAAGTGGGAGTGGTCTAATTTCAGGCGGGCCAATGCTCACGTGGGCCACAGTTAGTTTACTCATACCAAGAAATCTAGTGGAACATCTCAGTTCCCATACCTGCACACCAACATGAAGAAACAACACAAATCCCCATCATGTGGGGACAGAGATGAAAAGAGTCCAGAAGCTCCAGTAGGTGCTACTCACCTTAAGGACATCTCTGAGATAGAATTCAGATATGAAGTCATGAAGATGTTCAATGAACTCAATAAAACAGCTAGAAAGATATCCAGTAACATGACAGAAAAAAATAGAACAAATTATCGGGAAAAATGAGAGCAGAAATGTCACGAATAAAAGACTTGGTAGATGAAATAAAAAAAAAACACAGTCTGTGCCCTCAACAGTAGAATGACCATAGCTGAGGACAGAATCAGTGAGCTGGAAGATCAGCTGCACCAAGCCAACAGACAACAACAAACAATGGCAAGAGACC
>JAOXYA010067372.1:0-39538 GCA_028565675.1 Sorex palustris | reverse complement strand
ATCCTGTCCGAGGGGGCAGAGGACGGACGGGTGGCAGGTGGAGCCAGGCGCTGCCCTCTCTTGTTCTGGCCCACCCCCTCGGCGCCGCGCCGGCCCTGCCGCTCCGCCCGCCGCGCCCGTGGGGTCTCACCTGCTCCCGCCGGGGCCCGGACGCCGCCGCCGCTAGCGCACCCCCGCCAGGGTTGTCAAGGAGCGCAGCGAGAGTGTCTTAGCAACCAGCGCGGAAGTCCTGCCCCCCTGGCCGGACGTGGACGGAAGCCGCACTTGTTATTGGTGGAGGGAGACGCCAATCGCGTCGAGGGGCCCTATGACGTCAAAGGTGGACGGCCGGGGGCGTGGCCTGGCGGGCGGGGGCGTGGCTTTGCGTAGAGCCGTCTTCCGTGGGCCTGAGCGGCCGAGGTGGGTGGGGGAGCGGGGGGACCCCTGAAGTTCTCGTTTTGTTTTTTTTTTTAAGAGAAACAAACTTTGCAAAGCGGCACTGCCTTGGGGAGTTCCGTTCGTCGTTTGAAATCAGAAATGCGACTCTTTGGCACCAAGATGCTCTTCTCTTAACACCTGGGAAGGCTGTTGATGATTTGTCTAGTTCCTATGAGGCGCATCTAAACCCCATTCTCAGGCAATCCTTTGATTTGGGGAGGGGCTTTTGTTTTGGGGGCACCGCCGGAGGTGCTCAGGGGCTGCATCCAGTTCAGGGCTCTGGGAAAAGCCGGTGTGTTGCTGAGGATCAGGCCTGGGCCACCCACACGCAAAGCTGGAGCACAGACCCCTCAGCTATTTCCTGGCCCTCTCGAAAAAATCCTTTTCAGCAACAGCGTGTTGTAACCCCACGAGGATCGAGGTGCTGAGAGGTTATAACCTGCTGCAGTGGAAGGGACTTGAGTTGTTTCCCCTGGACCTGCCTCAAAAAACGGCCAGATCCTGTTCTCAAAGTGATGTCTCGACATTTAAAGTAAAGACCTCCCATCCCTGGGCCTGGAGAGATAGCACAGCGGGGAGGGCGTTTGCCTTGCACACGGCCGATCCGGGTTTGATTCCCAGCATCCCGTAGGGTCCCCTGAGCACCGCCAGGAGTGATTCCTGAGTGCAGAGCCAGGAGTAACCCCTGTGCATCGCCGGGTGTGACCCAAAAAGCAAAAAAATAAAAATAAAAAATAAAATAAAAACCTAAGATCTGTGGACTCCAAGCAATGTGAACCCCAGAGACACCTCCTGCCCCCCATCCCTGCCCCCGCCTCTCATTTTCCGGAAATGGGGTGGGGACGGGGGACTCACCAGGCGCCGCCCCCCACCTCCACCACCTGTCTCAGTGTTGTCGCCCTATGGCAGTCCTTCCTTAGCTCCTCCATGTGCCCACTTGTCCCTCTCCAAGCCGCTGTCAACCTCCGGTTGGAGGAACTGCACCATTTTCATCCCTGGGTCCCCCAATCTAAGCATTCCCTGCACCCCATCCTTGGCCTCAGAGTCGGGGTGACTTAAAATACGAATCTGGGCACTGGAGCAATAGCACAGCGGGGAGGGCGTTTGCCTTGCATGCGGCCGACCCAGGTTCAATTCCCAGCATCCCTTAGGGTCCCCCGAGCACCGCCAGGGGTAATTCCTGAGTGCAGATCCAGGAGTAAACCCTGTGCATTGCCAGGTGGGACCCCAAAAAGCAAAAAAAAAAAACCCAACAAATCTGCCTCCCAGCTTCAAAACTTCAGAGGTGGGCGCAAAGCAGTGATAGGACAGCACTCGTGAACAACCAGGGTCCAATCCTCAGCACCCCACGTGGCCCCCTGAGCACCGCCAGGGGTGACCCACAGACAAAAACAAAAAATTGTCAGCGGGGGGGGCCGGGAGGTGATTTCCTTGATGGGTGATGTCCTGGTTCCCTTCCCAGCACCCATCTTCAGGTGCTCCTGGTGCCTCTGGGGGGAAAGTCTGAAGTCCTTAGCATTCCCATAGACCCCCCAAAAGGCCAGAAGAGCCCCCGCCCCATCCTCTATGCTTTTCCACCTCTCTTGCCTGTCTCCAGTCAAGCTGCTGCCTCCTTTCTGCCGCAGGGCCTTTGCACAACTGTTCCCTTGCCACAGGGCCTTTGCACAGCTGTTTCCCTTCCTCACCTCATCCCAATGTCCCTGTCAATCAGCTTTTAAGCTACATCCCTGATGTCTTACCACCTGCAGCTCCCTTATGACACTCCCACATGTATGATTAAATCATCATTTGCACTGTTAGTTTCTTTTACTTTTGGGGGGAGACTGCAGTTGGGCCCTCCCTAACATGGCTCAGTGGTTACTCCTGGCTCAGTGCCCAAGATCCGCTCCAGGAACCATCCGGACCCAGGGATAGAACCAGAATCAACTGCATGCAAGGCGAGGGCCACAACCCTTACACTGTCCCTCTGACCCTGCACCATTAGTTTCTTCGTCTCCATTCCTTGGCTAGACTCTGAGTCCCATGAGCCAGGGATTGTGTGTAATGTGAGATTTTGTGTGTGTGTGTGTGTGCGGGGCTGAGGGCGGAACCAGGGCTTGTACAATCAAGGCACACACTCTGCTACTGGGCCATATCCCGGGTATGTGTCTCTGTTTATCACTGTTTTCCCAGCCTCTAGCAGAATGCCTGGCATAGTGGGAGACCACCACCATTGCCCCCTGTTCAGTGGGTGTGAACTGGTGAGTTAGTTCAAGGTCTCAGCCAGAAATCAACGGGGCTCAGCGTGGTACACAGTTTGCCGCCATTAGAAGAAGGTCATTTAGGGGCTGGAGCGTTAGCACAGCGGGTAGGGCATTTGCATGCAGCCAACATGGCCGACACAGGTTCGATTCCCAGCATCCCATATGGTCCCCCGAAGCACCGCCAGGAGCAATTCCTGAGTGCATGAGCCAAGAGTAACCCCTGAGCATCGCCGGGTGTGACCCAAAAAGCAAAAAAAAAAAGAAGGTCATTTACCTGGACTGGGGGGGGGGGGTTGTAAGTATCTGCTCCCTGGCCTTAGGGACAAGCCCAGGAAAGTTGTGGTGGACGGTGGAGAGAGGTAGAAAAACAGCTCAGAGGGAAACATCCAGAGGAAGAGAGGAAACAGGTTGCATTCGATTTGCCCAATGCAAGTTGCGCAGAGCAGGGCTGAAGACCTGAGTGAGGAGTCTCGCCCATGGGGACAGAGGGCAAGTGACCCAGTTCACAGAGCGACAGACGGCAAACAAGGGTGGAACTCGAGCCTGCCTGGACCCAGAGGTCACGGGCGACTCCAGACAAAGCCCACGTCCTGGCCGGGAAAGCAGGGCACAGAGGCGCCTCGGGTGATGGAACCCGGGGAGCCCCGGGTGGATGGGTCGGGCTGAGCCTCAGGCCACATAAATCACTGCACAGGAGGAAGTGGCCGGCAGGGGTGGGGAACCCCGACAGCCTTCCCCCCTCCCAGTCTCACAGAAGAACTCAGGCCCCCCAGTAGCGCTTTAAGCATTTTCTTTCCATTTTTTCTCTTGAGTTCTTTTATTCGTTTGGGGCCCATATTTGACGATGCTCAGGAATCACTCCTGGTGGTGTTCCCTGAACATCCCTGATGATGCTGCATCCCATGGGATGCCGGGGATCAAACCAGGTCTGCCGCGTGCGTGTCAAGCGCCCTCCACGCTGTACCATTTGAGGGTTGCGGGAGGGCATTTGCCTTGCATGCAGCCAACCTGGGTTTGATTCCCAGCATCCCATAGGGTCCCCCGAGCACCACCAGGAGTAATTCCTGAGTGCAGAACCAGGAGGAACCCCTGAGCATCGCCAGGTGTGACTCACCCCCCCAAAAAAAAAATACTTCTGTGTCGGGGATCTGAGCTGATTCCTATTTGTAGCCATGACGTAAAGCTTTGCTTGACTGTAACTGTAAAGATGGTGCTGGCTGGGGAGGGCGCTCAGTGAACTGAGTTCCTGTTGTATACTCAGGTTCGAATCACAGATGCCTGAGCTAGATGTGCCCTCGTGTGCACCCCTAAATTAGAAAGTATGTGGGCTGGAGCGAGATAGCACAGCAGGTAGGGCATTTGCCTTGCATGTGGCCGACCCAGGTTCGATTCCCAGCATCCCAAAATGGTCCCCCCGAGCACTGCCAGGAGTAATTCCTGAGTGCATGAGCCAGGAGTGACCCCTGTGCATTGCCAGGTGTGACCTAAAAACCAAAAAATAAATTAAAAAAAATTAGAAAGTATGTTATTTGGGGTTGGGGGTGGGGGGCCATATCTGGAGGTTCTCAGGCTACTCCAGGTTATGTGTTCAGGACTTGCTTCCTTAAAGTGCTCAGGGGGCTATATGGGATGGGGATGGGACCCAGGGGATGGGACCCAGGCTTCTTGCATGGCAAGCCTGCACTCAGCCCATTGCGCTCCTTCCAGAGAGAAGGGAATTTAAAAGAGCAATAAACAGGGCCAGAGCAATTGGATAGTGGGCTGGGGCATTTGCCTTGCTGACTCAGGTTCGATCCCCATCATCCCATCATTATCAACCCCCAGAGCACTGCCAAGTGAGGGTCCCCCAAGAAAAGCAACGAGCAGGGCTAGAACGATAGTACAGCAGGTGGGGCATTTGCCTTGCATGCGCCCGGCCTGAATTTGATCCCCAGCATCCCATAGGGTCCCCCAAGCCTGCCAGGAGTGTTCCCTGAGCACAAGAGCCAGAAGTAAGCCCTGAGCACTGGCGGGTGCGGCGCCAAGACCAAAATCAATAAGTGAATAAAATTAAAAGCAATAAAGCAAGTCTGAGGGGGATAATTTCAGTGGGTATGGAGTTTTCCTTGCATGTTGCCAACAAGGATTCGATCCCTGGCACCACATCGGGTTCCCTGAGCATCACCAGGAGTGATCCCTGGGTGCAGAGCCAGGAGTCAGCACCCCCCCAGGTGGGGCTCCCAAAACAGCACAGAAACTGAAAAGCTAAGTCATAGATTATGTGAGTGTGTTTGTGTGTGTGTGAGTGTGTGTGTGCGTGTATGTGTATGCATGCGCGTGCGCATGCGTGAGTGTGTGTGTGTGTGTGTGTGTGTGTGTGTGTGTGGCAGGTGAGGCTAGGGTGGGGAACTATAAAACCAAGAGAAGAAGATGCCGTATGGTTCGACCACCTCATTGTCCACATGAGGATACTGAGGGTCGGCCCAGGTTCCAGTGCGAGGTAGCCAGGCTCAGTCCATGACGGACTCCCCCATCCCGAGACCCCCAGCCGCTCACAGAACCTACCTGGTTCCTGGCTCCATGAGCCTCCTCCGGAAGTTCACGGTTTCTGCAGCAGCCCTGGGCCAGCGCTCCGGCCTCAGCGTGTTCGTAGGGGGCGCGCACAGCCCCCCGTTCCATGCTGGCTGAGTCAGTCTCGGGCAGCTTCTGTGACCTGATGGCGGGGCCTGGGAAGAATGGGAGAAGGACAAGGGCTGGCAGGCAGCCCATCCGCACCCCAGCCCGAGCTCACCCCTAGATGCACAAGTCGCCAAGGAGTCCGGCTGTCACCCACTTGGTCACCTGTCTATCTAGTCACTCTCAAACACTCCGCAGCAGCGCCAAACGCCATGAACGACATCAAACATTTCCCTCGTGCTTTCTAGAAGTTGTTACCGGGCTGGAAGGAGAGGACAGAGGGCCAGGCACCTGCCTTGCGTGGGGCTGACCTGGGTTCAAGCCCCGTCACCTCAGAGGGTCCCCTGAGCCCCCAGGAAAGCCAGGAGGAAGCCCTGAGCACCATCAAGTGTCACCCGAAAATGAAACCCCCCCAAAACAGAAGCTCTTCAGTGGGTTCTGAATCAACTGGACTGCTCGCAAAATGCTCATGGTCAGTTCCCTGCTCGGGGATGCCCACTCAGACTCTCGGCAGTGGAGGTTTGGGTGTGCATTTAAAATCAGTTCCCTGGGGGCTGGAGCGATAGCACAGCAAGTAGGGCATTTGCCTTGCATGCGGCCAACCTAGGTTCGAATCCCAGCATCCCACATGGTCCCCTGAGCACCATCAGGAGTAATCCCTGAGTGCAGAGCCAGGAGTAACCCCTAAGCATTGCTGGGTGTGACCCAAAAAGCAAAAAAAAAAAAATAAATAAATAAATAAAATAAAATCAGTTCCCTGGAGTTGGATAGTCCAGTGGGTAGGGTGTTTGCCTTCCATGCGGCCAACCCGGGTTCGATCCCCAGCATCCCATAGGGTCCCCCAAGCACTGGCAGGAGTGATTCCTGAGTGCAGCGCCAAGAGTAAGCCCTGAGCATCGCTGGGTGTGACACACACAGACACACAAACACACACACACACACACACACAAGCGCTCTAGGGGCCAGAGCAGCAGCAGTACAACTGGTAGGGCGCTTGCTTTGCACACAGTGGGCTTACCCGGATTCAAACCCCCAGCATCCCACCAGGTCCCCCAAGTCCCACCAGGAGTGGCCCCTGAGAGCAGAGTCAGGAGTAAGTGCACCCCAAAGAGAGCCTCCTGGGGCCCCCGGAGCGATTGCACAGCAGGTACGGTATTTGCCTGGCAAGCTGCACCCCATAGGGTCCCCCAAGCATCGCAAGGAGTAATTCCTAAGTGCAGAGCCAGGAGTAACTCCTGAGCAGTGCCAGGTGTGGTCCAAAAGCACAGAGAATTTCTAATCCTGTACTGTCCATAAAATTCTCGCCCATTTCACATAAGCCATCTAGGGTCACCGAGCACCTATAACTTGCTCAAGCTACCTGCAGCTGAGCTGGGTTCAAATCCAGGACTGTGTCCCTCAGGAGGTGGGAGGGAAGGGCACTGGGGCCACTGGAAAAGAAACACTGGGAGTGAGGCCAGAGGTATTTTCAGTTGAGGCGAGGGTTGTGGACAAAGGGAGCCGACCGAGATCCCTGGGGCTGAGGCCAGCCGAAGAGAAAGCCTGTGCTCTCTCTCACCTGATTCCCCCCTCCATCCTTCCCTCACACCTCAGGGCCTTGGAGGGCCAGGGGCAGCAAAACGACTTGAAAATAACCTTCTTGGGGGCTGGAGTGATAGCGCAGTGGGTAGGGCATTTGCCTTGCACGCAGCCGACCCAGGTTCGATTCCCAGCACCCCATATGGTCCCCTGAGCAGCACCAGGAGTAATTCCGGAGTGCAGAGCTAGGAGTAACCCCTGGGCATCGCCGGGTGTGACCCAAAAAGAAAAAAAAAAGAAAAAGAAAATAATAACCTTCTTACTGACAGCACCCCACGACACAGTCCTGAACTCACTTACCTTAAATTGACCCACGCCCCCCCCCACATACACACCTCCCACCAGTCCTCACCTGGAGTTTCCTTCAGAGCATCTCAGAGGATGCTGAGAGGATGGATCTTTGGTCACCAGCCTCAGCTGAGCGCTGGAATATCTCACATTCTCCCCGGGGGCAGCCAGGGCAGTTTCTTCCGGCCTCCGCCCACACGGTGGTCGAGGTGGGGTCACGCTGATTCCTTGGTGACTCGGGGGGTCTCTGATGTCATCTCCCTGCGCCGTTATCTGCTCCGTGGGGAAGGGGGCGCGCATTCATCCCATCCCACCTGGGCGGTTCTTTCCGGATCCCAGATACAAAAAAAGCATCATCCCCAAGACGCCTTCATCCCCAAGAAGACGATGGTTTTCCCGGGAGCTGCCGAGAGGGTCTACTCCACGTGCCGCCCCTACTCCTGTTCCCACTTCGCCCAACCAAAAGGCAGATTTCTTCTCGAAAAGGCACATGAACCGTGGGTCTGAGCGTGGTGACCGTGGGAAGCCGGCAGCGGACCGGCATGCCCCACCCGGGGAACGGACCCCTGGACCTGTCCAGCCGGCGGCCAATCCCTCCCGGATCCGCCGCCGTCTCCTCTTCTCCCCCCACCCTCCTCTCCACCGCCTGCCCCAGCCAGTCCTCACCTGGGCTCGGGTTTCCACGCACCGGGGGGTGGCGGGGCGCGGGGCGCGGGGGTCAAAGCCTCTTGATTTTAACAATGAATCAGAACACGGACCCGGAGTGAGACGAAGGCCACGCCCCCGCCGCGCCCGCATAGGCCCGCTCTCGGCGCTTCATTTGCATGAGCGCCGTGCGATTGGACAGCTGAGGAGAAGGGGCGGGGCGGAGGCGGGCGGTGACCGGATGCCTCCGAGCGCGGGACCGGCCGCGCGTTCTGCCCGGGAAGCTGGGTACCACCAGCATCCATCCCTCCTCCGCGGGCTCCGCGTCCCCGGGGGTTCTGCAGGGAGGTGGCACGGACGGGTGTGGCTCCTAGGGATCTAATTCCCCTTGAGGAAATTCCCGAGGGTGGCTTAAACCCAAACCTTGTGCTAGAGACTTAACTGACAGCGCTAGAGACATATCCTTGCCGGAACGTGTTTTTTTTTTTTTTTACGCGTAAAACAAGGGGAGTGATGGTAGCCGTGAGCACGGAGGGAAACGCAGTTTTCAGCCTCCATTTGCAAGCTGCCACTGACCCAGACCTCATTCATAAGATGCACAGTTCTCCTATGTGTGTCTATTTATCTATTGGCCGGGATGGGAAACCGGACCTTGGTCAAGAATACTGACCCCCGCTCACTGGGACTCTCAGCCGCCTTGGGATACTCACCCGATGGGGGCATCCCCTATTTCCACTCCGCCTTCCCCACCTCACCTCACCTCCATCACTCCTGCCCTAACCTGAGTTCTTAAGAGTGACGCCCAAGTGCCGTTCTTTTCTGAAACCTGGTCCCCAGCGGACCCGGTTGCATCCTAGGGATCGTCCCTAAGAGAACACACGGCTCCCACCTGCTCCAATCGGCTTCTGGCACCCCAAGAAATGCCCCTCCCCTCGCCCATGCAAACCGGCTCCACAGATGGCGCCCGCATTTATCCTGCCAGCTCCTCTTCCCAGCCGTTTCATGGAGACATCAGAACCCCAAGGAGTTATGGAGCCCCCACTTCACAGCAACCCGAGAAATAAGCTCTCAACTGAAAATACTAAACTCCTGGGGCTCGACATGGTCCAGAGGTTAAGGCACTTAAATGCACTCTGCAGACCCGGTCCTAATCCCAAAACGTATGCTCCCCTGAGCACCACCAGGGGGCACTTCTGAGCACACAACCAGGAGTAGCCCCTGAGCAGCTAGGGTGGGCTCTCTACCCCCCTGTAACCCCCCCACCACCACCACCCAAGACTAAACCCTATTGTGGGGACCAGGAGTTAGTTCAAACCACGGGCACTCATGCCTGTCAGTAAAGGTTTGATCTGTGACAAGCAGAATGTGGCTCGGTAGTTGAGGACATGCCTAATGCCAGGAGGTCCTGAGTTTGATTCCCTGCACCTCATGCACTCTGGCCAGAGAGAGTACAGCAGGGAGGACAGCTGTCTTGCATAGTCTGTCCAAGTTCGATCCCCCCAGCACCAATACGGTTCCCTGCACTGCCAGGAGTGAGCCCTGAGCCCCGCCGGGTGTGGTTCTCACAATGAAAATAAATTCAAGGGGCTGCAGCAATAGGGATAGCACAGCGGGGAGGGTGTTTGCCTTGCATATGGCCGACCCGGGTTCGATTCCCAGCGTTCCATAGGGTCTCCTGAGCACTGCCAGGAGTGATTCCTGAGTGCAAAGCCAGGAGTAACACCTGAGCATCGCCAGGTGTGACCTGAAAAAGCAAAAATAAATAAATAAACAAATTCAAAGCCTGGTGTATCTTACTCCACTAGCCCCTAGATAAACCTTGCCCGCTGACCTGTGCCAGGCTACACTTGGAGGAGCTTCCGCTTGGTCCCCACCGCTGTGAGGAGTGAATCGGGCTCTAGTTTCCTGGCTGTACCATCTGAGGAAGTTACTCACCATCTCTGAGCCTGGCACTAGCCAGCTATTACCCTGCCTTTGCCGTTCAGGGCATGGCCCCAGCACTTGAGCCGTACGGGTCCAAAGCCTGGAGCCCCCTCAGTCTGGGCCCTGCTGCAGCCCCGCTGAACCTCAAGGAAAGGAAATGCAACACCCCCCAACACCCCAGCTTTCATGGTACTTATGTTTTCTTATTGGGTCACACCTGGTGATGCACAGGGGTTCCTCCTGGTTCTGCACTCAGGAATGACTCCTGGCGATGCTCGGGGGACCCTATGGGATGCTGGGGATTGAATCCAGGTTGGCTGCGTGCAAGGCAAATGCCCTCCCCGCTGTGCTATTGCTCCAGCCCCGGTACTTATGTTCTTACCAAGGCCCAGAACCCCAACAAAATGAACAAGCGACAGGGCTGGAGACATAGCAGAGTGGGTGCTCGCCTTACGCTGGGCTAATGCGGGTTGGATTCCCAGCACCACATATGCTACCCTGAGCCCTCCAGGAGTGACACCTGAGCACAGTGCCAGGAGTAACCCCTGAGCACTGCCGGGTATGGTAATACCCCCACCCAAGAAAGTGTGTGCTCAGCTCTTAAGAGTTCTCCCCTGGGGCTGAAGCTCAAGTTTGCCCAGAGGCTGCGTCACCCTAGCCCTCCAGAGAGACCCTATTGTTTCTTGGGAAATGCTGACATAACTCTGGGTGTACAGGCATACAAACCATTCACCAACAATAAATCACGAGTTTATTTATTTATTTTTTGGTTTGGTGGTCACACCTGGCAGTGCTCAGGGATCACATGGGGTGCCGGGGACTGAACCCGGGTCGGCAACGTGCAAGGCCAACGCCCTACCCGCTGTACTACTGCTCCGGTCTGATAATTTTATTTTAAAAGGAACTTGGGGAGGGGGTTTGGGCCCACCCTACAGTGCTCAGAGATTACTCCTGGCTTTGTGCTCAGGATCACTCCTAGTGATGCCTGGAATAAAATCCCAACACACGTGAGACAAGTGAGCATTCTCACCCCAGCACCCACTCTCCAGTCCTTAGGGTTTGTTCCACACTCAGGAACATGACCCCATATGAGGTTTAAGACAGGGGTCCCCCTAAAACCCCTCTACTTCCCTTTCCCACCCATCAGCTAAATGTCAGAGGGAGGATGGGCGCCCTCCTGGTCCCTGGCCCACCCCCCCAAGTCTGCCTCTGCTATGGGACAGCAGGCGGGGCCCAGGGCTGGTTCTCGGCACAGAGTCAGGGGCCCGATGGCGGCTCACGGGGCCCCGGGGAGACAGGCCCCGCGGGATAAGCCAGGAAGCCGCTCGGTGACCGGGGCTCACTCCCCGCTGTGCCGGGCTCTGCCCGTCAGCCGGCGGCGCTGGGTCTTGCTGGTCCGCGTGGCGCTGGGTGGCTTCTTGGGGTCCGGGGCCCGGTGGGCGTGTTTCCTCTTGACCTTCTTGCGGTTGTGCGCGTGCAGCGAGGCCGTCAGAGAACAGATCCTGTGGGCGGGCGGGAGGGCAGCCCGACCTCAGTTTCCCCGGGGGAGCAGGGCACAGGGGACAGGCTAGCCTGCTCCAACCCCGAGGGCTGCCGGCTCCCAGCTGGGAGGGAGGGACTCGTCCGGCATGGGGGACACCGGGCCACACACAAGGCGGGCGGTGGAAGGGATGGGGGGACTGAGGCGCCCCACGCCACCCGCCCGGGCCCCACACCCGATTCCCAGAGGGCAGGGCTCACCGCCGGGACAGCAGGGGGTCCTTGGACTTGCGGGGCAAGGCTCTGGCCGTCTTCTCCTTACTGGGCGTCTCTCCCTCCGGATCCTGCCGGGCCGCTTGCTAAAGATGCAAAGAACAGAAAGGAGGAGAGGGGCTGGAGCCGTAGCACAGCAGGGAGGGCGTTTGCCTTGCAGCGTCCGACCCGGGTTCGATTCCCAGCATCCCTTAGGGTCCCCTGAGTACGGCCAGGAGTGATTCCTGAGTGCAGAGCCAGTAGTCACCCCTGAGCATTGCCGGGTGTGACCCAAAAAGTGGGGGGGAAAAAAAATCAAAAAGGAGGAGAATCGAGTGGGGCCAGAGGGATAGCACAGCGGGTAGGGCACTTGCCTTGCACGTGGCTGAACTGGGTTTGGCCCCTGACAACCCATGGGCTCCCCCGACCGCCACCAAGAGTGATCCTCGAGTGTCGAGCCAGGAATAAGCCCTGAATACCTCCTGGTGCGGCCCAAAAATTTAAAAAAAGAGAAAAGAAAGGAAAAGCCGGCCTAGAAGGGACTGTCACAGGGCAGGGGGTGACACCCCGAGTGATCCACCATGGCGGTGGGGGGGGGGGAGTCCAGGGGCAGGGAGGACGCAGGGAGAGGAGCCGGGTCCCGACGTTGACACCCACGGAGGACAGCGGGTGCCCGTGGCCCCAGGGAGCAGCTGCCACCAGCTCGAGGGGAAGGGACCAGGCGGGGTCTAGCCCGGGCCCTGGACGAGGAACCAGGGAGCCTGGGACCCTAGGAACCAGGAAATGGAGAGCACTGGTGATCTCAGGTGACCGTGTGCACCTGCCCGTGGGTTCCTGCCCCGACAGGCCAGTCTCCACGCTGATCACACTGCACGGCCCCTTCACCCCTAAGGACCCAAGGGACCTGCTTCCCGGGGAGAGATGATGGACCCCTCCGACCCCTGACACACAGTGGGGGGCAGGCGGGCTCCCACCCTCCTCCCCGGGCTGGGCCGACACGCACCTCCGGCAGGGGCAAACCCAACAGCCGTGCCCCCGAGAGGTCCAGGTCGCTGATGGTGGTGACGGTGACCGTGTGGTTGGGGTGGTCGTATTGCACCGACTCCGTCTTGGCGGTCACCAGGCGGTCCAACTCATCTGCCTCCTCTGCAGGGGGTGCGGGTCAGCAGGCTGCCCTCCCATGGGAGAGATCCATGCCCCTTCAAATCCCCTTGGGGACAAGGCCGTGACCCCTGCTGGGAACTGCTCTGCCCTGACCCTCCCGAACTCAGAAACTGGGTCTTTCTGCTAGGCCAGGTTTGGGGGTCGCCTCCTCCTGGTCTGACCCCACCGGGGATGGGCGCCTGAAAACAAGGCCCCCTCAGCACCTAGACGCACCCAGAGCCTCCTCTCTCTCCGCCAGCATCTTCAAGTACTCCTGGTGGCGCTGAAACGAGATGGTACCCAGTGAGTCTGGCATCTGGGCCTCCAGGGGGCTCGGCTCTGGGTCCCCTACGGGAGGGGGCGGGTCAAGACCTGGGCCTAAGGCAGAGGTGGGGGGGGCCCTCCCCTCCTCCTCTTCCCGCCCTCCATACCCCTCCCCACCCTCCACACCTCTTCCCGCAGTTTCTTCTGCTCCTGCTTGAGCCGCTGCTTGATCTCCTGGATGGCCGCCTTCTTCCGCTCCACCTTGCGCTTGTGGAAGCCGGTGAGGTAGTCCCTGCAGCGGGGGGCGAGCGGGTCAGGGGGCCCAGGCTGGGGGTGGCCTTGCTCTAGGCAGCAGACAAACGGCTTCTGTGCGCCACTCCCGGGACGGGAGTTTCGCTTGCACCATTGACCAGACCAGACTCGAGGATGCAAATGCCAGGCCTGCTTGATCGCTAGCTCGAGCTAGGGTCCAAGACTCAACCAAGGGCCCCCCGACTCCGAATTCTGAGCAGCTAAGTTAGGGTTTGGTGACATCACAGCATTTTTCCAAGAAGTGCCAGTATGTTTCCACTTCTTGTTCCCAGTCCTGTCCTGTGACTCCAGGGACCAACACTCTATTTCCAGGTCTTGGTCTCTGTCCTATCCTGTGACTCCACTCCCTCGCCCTCTGCTTGGCTGGGCGCCAGAGCCCAGGCCCCCACACTGATAGGCTGTTGCCACAGGTCCGTTTATCTGCCCAGGGCGATACTGTTTTCTGATAAGTTGGGACTTTCTGATGGGGGAAAACGAAACTCAGGCCTGCTGAATTTCGGCCTTAAAGTGGAGCCTGTCATGGCTCCACTTCGGCCTCACACTCTCCTTTTTATTTATTTATTTATTTATTTGCCTTTTGGGTCACACCCAGCAATGCTCAGGGGTTACTCCTGGCTTCTGCACTCAGGAACCACTCCTGGCAGTACTTGGGGGACCATATGGGACACCAGGGATCAAACTTGGGTCGGCCACGTGCAAGGCAAATGCCCTACCCGCTGAGTGATAACAGATGAGACGTTGAAGTAGAGAGAGGTTAGCTGAGGGACAGTTTAGCCAGGAAAGTGCTTGGTATGCACCAGGCCCTCTCCCCACGGGGTCCCCTGAGGCCTGCCAGGAGTGATCCCTGAGCACCACTAGGTGGTGGCCCAAAATCAGAAGACAAAAAAAAAAAGGAGGGTCAGAGCGTTAATCCAGTGGGTAGGTCACTTGCCTGCGTGCAGCCCACCTGGGTTCTAGTCCCGCATCCCATATGGTTCCCCCAGCTCCACCACGAGTGATCCCCGAGTGCAGAGTCAGGAGTGAGCCCTGGGCACTGACAGGTTTGGCCCCCGAAACAAAACAAATGAAGGAGTGGTGGGTTGTGGAGAGATGGCAGAGCTGGTAAGGCCCTTGCCGTGCACTCTGTCAACCTTGGTTCGAGTCCGGCCAGGATTAACAGGAAGCAGACGCTCAGGGTCAGGAGGGAGCCCCCAGCCTTTTCCCACCTCTACCCTCTGGCATCACCACTGATGGGCTCTGAGCTGCCTACAGGTCAGTCTGGGGTCATAAAATGGGGAACCCCCAGACCCTGCCCCTTGCCATCCCCCCATCCAATGAACAAAGCTTCTTCCACAAGCTCCAGGACCACCCCCAGCTGGAAATCCACTCCTTCTGGACCGACACCCCATTTCCCCAGACCTTCGGACCCACCTCTCGATGCACCCCAAGTTCCCCTCCCCAGGACGATCCCGCGTCTTTCCCGGGACCCCAAACATAAGCAGGTTCCCGACCCAGCACCGTGGATCAAGGCGGGCTGAAACTGACTTGGAGAAGGGGGTCATTTGCCCGGACGGATTGCGGAGACTTAAGGGTCCTGGGTAAGCTCGGGACAAGTGGGGTGGGCGAGCCTGGGTGGGTGGGGGTGATGGAGGCGGTGGCCAGTCCACTGGGCAGACCCCGAGACTGGTTGAATGGACCCGAGCCTGGGCGGAGAGCCCACGCACCAGGCGGGGTCCGGGCGAGTCAGCAAGATGCGTGCGGACCCGAGTCTGGGCGGGCGGACCCCGAGTTTGGGCGGGTGGACCCCGAGTCTGGGTGTGTGGACCCCGCTTCTGGGCCTGGGGACCAGAATCTGAGCACGGGGACTCGAATATGGGGGACCCCAAGCTTGGGCGCGGGGACCCGAATCTGGGCGGGCGGACCCCGAGTCTGGTGGCGGGGGACCCGGGTGTGGGCGGGCAGACCCCGAGACTGTTGAGCGGACCCCGAGTCTGGGCGCGGGGACCCCGAATCTGGGCGCGGAGGGACCCCGGTTTGGGTCTGGGCGCGCGGAGCCCGGGGGCGTGGGCCCACGTGGGGAGGCGGGGCCGGAAGGGCCCTCGTGGCGGGCGCCACGAGCGGCGTCGCCCCCCGGCCCCGCCCCGCCTCGGCGCTCACCGCCGCTTGTCCTCGTCGAAGCTGAGGACGAGCCGCGGCCGCCGGTCGTCGCCGTCGCGCTTCTTCTTCTTCTTGTTGCGGCCCATGGCGGCGACACCTCGGCGGCGCGGCGGCCGGGCACTTCCGGTCCGGCGGCTTCCGCTTCCGGGCGGCGCCCCGCCTCTTAAAGGGGCCCTGCCCAGCCGCGCTCTCCGCCCCTCCCGCCTCCTGCTGGGAACGCGTGAGTCGCCGCCCTCTGGGCGCTGGACACACGTGGGCGCACTCTAAGGAGCTGTTGCTTAGTGGACGCCTGAAGTTTGCCTGTGAAGCCTTTTATTCGATGTGCACGGCCAGAGTGTCCTGCCCCCCACTGCCAGCACGACTAGGAATGCCTCTGAGCACCAGGCTGGGAGCAACCAAAAACAATCCGACAATAGTAACAAGGCATTGTAATCACTCCGTTGTTTATTGCAACATTATTTCACGTTAAAAGTAAACAATTAAGGGGCTGGAGCAATAGCACAGCAGGTAGGGCGTTTGCCTTGCACGCGGACGACCCGGGTTCGGTTCCCAGCATCCCATATGGTCCCCTGAACACCGCCAGGAGTAACCCCTGTGCATCGCTGGGTGTGACTCAAAAAGGAAAAAAAAAAGGTAAACAATTAAGGGGCTGGAGTGATAGCACAGCGGGTAAGGCGTTTGCTGCTGACCCGGGTTCGATTCCCGACATCCCATGTGGTCCCCCGAGCACCGCCAGGAGTGCAGAGCCAGGAGGAACCCCTGAGCAACGCTGGGTGGGACCCAAAAAGAAAAAAAAAAAGTAAACAACTCAAGTCCCCATTGACAGGATGAGTCAACTGAATAAAGAAGCCGCATAGTGTATGGAGAAGCCGAATTCTCATGTCGTATAAGTTGTCCGTACTGTATAAAAAAGCTGAATTCTCATTGTCGAAAGAAGCCGGATATTTTTGTAAGGAAACAGTCTTCGAGAGGGAAAAGATACAATGTTGTTGTTTACGGTGAAAACAAAACATAAAACAAATCAAAAACCACCCGGGAACAACTCTTGAAGATTATCCAATAAAGGAAGCCAGAGGAGGCGAGCGCCTCGCGAGCTGATGTCTCTCGGCCTCCACTTTTCCTTCCCTTTGCTGTGACATCACGATGACTGGGGCCCGGGGGGTTACCCAGTGCCCTGGCTGGGGTGCTCCTGCTTTTCCAGCTGTCGTACTCACGGGGTTCTCACACCCGGTTGCGCGGCCCTCGGAGCACACGTTCCTTTCTGGGCGATGCGCGCACACGCATGTGGATAGTTGAATCCCAGGTTATGGCTGTGGTGCCCGCCAGGGGTCGCTGTGGAGCTCGCACTTTCTGGCTGATTTATTATTTGCTTTAATAATATGAATAATAATATTACAATATAGTTAGATACTATTATGATATTTTATAATAATATTATAATTCTTTCCTGAGTGCAGAGTCATTCCTGCACTCAGGAATGACTCCTGGCGGTGCTTGGGGGGACCATATGGGATGCCGGGGATCAAACCTGGATTGGCTGCATGCAGGGCAAATGCCCTACCCGCTGTGCTATCGCTCCAGGCCCCATTTGTTTATTTTTTAGAGAGGGCCACAGCCAGCAAAGCTCAGAGGTTACTCCTAGCTCTGTGCTCAGGAACTACTTCTAGCGATGCTTGAGGGACCCTGTAGGATGTCCGGGATTGAACCAGGATCGCAAGCACCCTACCATCTGTACTATCTCTCTAGCACCGCTTATAGTTCTTTTTTTTCTCCTCTTGGACATAAGGGGGTCATGCCCAGTGATTCTTAGTCGCTACCTCCAGCTCTGTGTTTGGGAGTATTTTCCAGAGGTTGTAGGGGACCCTATGGTGCAGGGAGGATCCCAGTGCTTGCTACGAGGTGTCCATCCTGCATGCTAAGTGTGTGTGCTAGCCCTTCTGGCTATCTCTGTCCTCATGCGTCTTTATGATGCTCCTAAGGAAAAAAAAATGTAACTCTGGGGCTGGAGAGATAGTACAGGTGTTAGGAACTTGTCTTGCAGGGGTCCGACTCCAGTTTGATACCTGGCACTGCATAAGGTGGGCTTCCAGGAGTGATCCTCAAGCACAACTAAGTGCGACCCAAACACCTTAACAATACAATGAAGTTTATTGAGTAGGTACTAAGTGCCAGGAACGAAACTAGACGGCATGTTCTTTTTTTTTGGGGGGGGGGACAGGCAGAGAACATTTGGGACACACTCAGCAGCACCCAGGACTTACTCGTGGTTTAATGCATAGGGTCACTCCTGGTGGTACTTGGGGAGCCATATGCAGTGCCAAGGTTCGAACCCGGGTTGGCTGCATGTGAGGCAAGTGCTTACTTCCTGGGTTATCTCTCTGACCCGGCACTTCCTCTTTTCATCGCTCTCCCTCTGTTGATGGTGTTGCTGAGATGCTCACACATCCTTGCTTTGAGTGCTGAAATACTTAGAGTGCTTGCTGGGGGCTGAGCTTTTGTGGTAGCACATGTCTTTTTTTGGGGGAGGGTCACAATACCCAGCGATGTTCAGGGGTTCCTCCTAGCTCTGCACTCAGGAATCACTCCTGGTGGTGCTTGGGGGACCCTATGGGATGCCAGGGATCAAACCTGGGTCTGCTGCACGCAAGGCAAACATCCCACCCGCTGTATAATTGCTCCAGCACCGGTGGCACATGTCTTAATGGTCAGGATGACAAGGGCCAGAGAGATAGCACAGGAAGTAAGATGGTTGCCTTGCATGCAGCCAAGCTTGGTTTCAACCCCAGCACCACATATGATCCCCAAGGGTAACTCATGAGCACAGAGTCAGGAAGAGCCCCTGAGCACTACCAGGTGTGGTCCATAAACAGAGAGAGGGAGCAAGAGAGAAGGGAAGAGGAGGTTAAGTTGTACAGAAAGAATAATTAAGAGTTGTTGGTATTTATTCTGCTCTCCAGATGATTCTCCTTGAAGGTCTGAGTCACATCTTACTGGAACTCAGAGAGATACAATCACTTGTCCAAGATCACACGGACAAAAAGGTCAGGTGTGGGCCAGAGAGATAGTCCAGCAGGAAGGATGTTTGCCTTGCACGCACCCAACCTGGGTTTCAACCCGGCATCCCGTATGCTGCCCCAAGCACTGCCAGGAGTCATTCCTGAGTGCAGAGCCAGGAGGAACCCCTGAGTATCACCGGGTGTGACCCCCAAAAATCCACAGCAACAAAAAAGCTCACGTGCTGAGGCTGGAGGTTACACACAGGGTCTCCACTAAGCACTTCTTCATTTCTTGGTTCTTTTTCCATAGGGTCATGGGGCTGGGGCCAGAATTTCCAGAGCCCGTACTGTGGGACAGGCACCCTGCATTGCTCAGAGCGGAGCGCTCTCGGCTCACGCTTACAGCAGCCTCTCCTTACAACTGGCCTGCGTGCTGTTTCATGTTTTTGTTTTTGTATTTTTTGGGTCACACCCGGCAATGCATAGGGTTTACTCCTGGCTCTGCGCTCAGGAATTACCCATGGCGGTGCTCAGGGGACCATATGGGATGCTGGGAATCGAACCTGGGTCGGCCGCGTGCAAGGTCAGTGCCCTACCTGCTGTGCTATTGCTCCAGCCCCGCGTGCTGTTTCATGAAAGAGAAAAGGCTCAGAGAGGTTGGGGAACTGATGCTAGCGCACACAGTGAGGGAGCTGAGGTTTGAACAGGGGCAGCCCTGGCGCTGAGACCAGTTTCTTTCCTCCTCACCCAGTCTCTCCTTCTCTGCCTCCAGAACTTTCCTCGGTGCCAGAGTGGAGAATTGAGGCTGTTTAACCTGTGTGTGGGGAGGATTGGAAGAGGAAGGCAATCGAGGAAGGGCACTCCCGCTCCTGGCCAGCAGAGGGCGCGCTCTTTAAAGCCATTTCCCTCGTGCGACTGGAGAGCGGGTAAGCTCAGGGTGTACCCCACTACCCTGCGCTGACTTATAAGAACCGTTCTCGGGGCGCACTGACAGGGAAACCATCTGCCTCAAAGTTGTCCAAGCTCGGGGCTGGGTCAATAGCACAGCGGGTAGGGCGTTTGCCTTGCACGCGGCCGACCCGGGTTCGATTCCCAGCATCCCATAGGGTCCCCCGAGCACCACCAAGGAGTAATTCCTGAGTGCATGAGCCAGGAGTCACCCCTGTGCATCCCCGGTGGGACCCAAAAACCAAAAAAAAAAGGGTCCAAGCCCCTACCGTGAACCCATTTTATGAAAGAGGACCCTCCGACGGGGCGGGATGTCCCCCTCCCCCCAATCATCAGTCATCAGGCTGGTGCTCCCTGGAGCTTGGCTAAACGCCCCCCATTCTTGGGGACGTGCCCTGGGGTTTGGGGCGCCATCCCTTTAGAACATTCTTAGTCTGAGGGCTGTTTCTCAGTGGGGCGGGGATCCTGGGAATGACTGTGATTGGGGGTGGGGAGGCAGAAGGCACAGGAGAAAGCGTTGTCACCGCAGCTGGCTAGCAGCCACTTGGGCGAGGGGACTCCCTGGGCCCCAGCAAGTGGCAAACGCCCGGCAGGTCCTTGTGGGAGGAGCCTTGGGCGGGGCCGGATGAGTCCCCGCCCCCCGCGCTCTCCGGGAAGGGGCGTGGCCTCGGGGCTTCCGTTTCTGCCTTTATTTTAGAGCCGCTGTGGGGGCAGGGTAGGGACCATGAGGTTGCCCCCTGCGTACGCCGTGTGCGCTCTGCCATGAAGCCCTGCCATCATTCTGGGTTCTCGCACGGCTCCCCCCACCCCTGCCCCAGTCCTCCCGCATGGACTGGCCAAGGACATCGCCCTCATTCTCCACCCCAGTGTGGGGGTGAAGGGTCCCTCCTAGGCACCCTGCATCACTTGAAAAGCGGGTATTTGGCTTGGGTGCACAGAGCGAGGGTGTCCACCAAACTCAATTAGCTGGCACAGGTCAGGGAGTTAAAGCATCCCTCCGTTTGCTTTAGTTTGGGGCCAAGGCGCAGTGCCAGATGGACCCGAAGTCTCTGGGTGGTGGCTAGTGCCTGGCCCTGACCTTGGCCTCTTCACAGGGCTCCTCTGATGCCACCCACTGTCACCTGTCACCCCCTTCCTTCCCACTCTCCCCCCCCCATGCAAATGCAGGAACTGGGGCGTTGAGAAGCAGTGTTGGTGCAGAGCTTCCTTCTGGCTCAGGAAAAAAATGAGTGAGGGTGACCCTTCCTCCATCTCTCTGTGGGGACCAGCTGCCATGGCATGAGGGCTGCCCGGATTCCAGCCCCGGAGCTCCCCTCCCCCACATCTCTCAGTACTGGTACGCGCTGCCAATCCCGGGGGCTGTCAGAGGGTCTCATGTAGTCATTGAAACCCCTAACTCAGGGCCAGAGAGATAGTACAGCAGAGAGGAGTCTATCTGGCAGGGGGCTGAATGGGTTCGATTCCCAGCATCCCATATAGTCCCCCAAGCACCACTGTCATTCCTGAGTGCAGAGCCAGGGGTAACTCCTGAGCGCCTCCAGGTGTGACCCCAAAATACCAAAAGTAAATAAATAAATGCACCCCAGTCTACTGGTATGGGGGGTGAGAAACGTGGGGCTCTAGGTACAGGGCCTAGGGGACCAGGCGGAACGTGCCCCCATCCACGCACACAGGAGGCTGGTTCAGGGGGAACAGAGGCAGCTGCCTTTATTGGGGGCCACGGGCTGGCTGGGTTCACTCAAAGGCCATGCACTTGATCTTGAAGTCCCCGTCGGCGGCCATGTAGCTGATGGCCTCCAGGTTGAGGCGGTTGGGGAACTTGAATGTGTACCCATCCGGGAGCGTGATGGTCAGGTCGGCGGTGTCGAAGGCAATGCACACCTGGGGAGCCGGGCAGCAGGCAGTGAGGGTCATGCAGCCCGCAAAGGGAACCTCACTCCCAAGACGGGTGTCAGTAGGACCCCGAAAGAACCCCACCCCCCTGGGGAGGTGGCTGAAGATGGGGGTGAATGATCCTCACTAGGGGTCACAAAGAGGGATGGGACCAAGGGACCTAAGTGTGTGGACACAGATTCCCAGCCCCGCCCCTCCGCCAGCCCCACCCTCTGGTCCCAGCCCCGCCCCTAAACCTCAGTCCCGCCCCAAATCTGCAGCCCCGCCCCTCGGCCAACCCAAACCTGCGAACCCCGCCCTTCTGTCAGCCCTCAGTCCCGCCCCCTTGATCACAGCCCCGCCCCTAGGCCCGCCCCTAGACCAACCCCACCGCGCAAGCCCTGCCCTTCTGTCAGCCCTCAGCCACGCCCCCTCGGTCCGCCACGCCCACCTCCACGACACTTCCAGGCTGGAAGGGGAAGGCGGGTTCGCGCTGCTCGGCCCCCCACGCCCCGCCGTCCTTGCTGTTGCACACGATGGTGTTGGCGTCGCCGTGCGCGTCGAAGCGAGGGTTGAAGTGCAGGCACAGATTGTCGCTGTCTTTGCCCAGGTTCAGCACGAAGCTGGGGAGCAAGGGGTGGAGTGGGGGGTGTCTCCCTGGACCGGCACCTCCCCGCCTGCGGCAGAGGGTCTATTCCGCCCCGAGCCCCACCCAAGAGCTGCGGAGCCGCAGGGCAAAGCGCCTGGATTCCAAGGCCCTGGGCACACTCTGCCGCCCGCTCTGGGTCTATCTCCCCACCTGCACAATCAGAGGAAGGAAGTGGAACGAGGAGAGCATCGGAAGGCTCTCCCGGTGCCAACAGCCCCGCAGACGTTACTTTGAGTCTCAGCCCCTTTGGTCAAGGTCAAGACTGCCTCCAGGGGCCGGGGACGGAGGTAGTACCGGGTTTTAGGTAGGGTTTGACCGTGCGCCAGCAGCGCAGACATACGGTTCCCCCAGCACCGCCAGGGGGCACTCCTGAGCACGGAATAGCCCCTGAGCATCACACGAGGTGACCCTACACCCCCTTCCCCCTAACAAAGACCCCTCCAGGGGACCTGTGGCTGGCGGCAGAGCATCTGTGTCACATGTGTGAGGTCCTGGGTGCCACCCACAGCAGCAGAGGAAACAAACAAAAAGAAAAAACCTCGCTCCAGGGGGCCAGAGAGGCAGCACAGCGGGTCGGGCGCTAGCCTTGCACGCACCCGGGTAACCCATATGGTCCCTGGAGTCCCACCAGGAATTAATTCCTGAGTGCAGAGCCAGGTGTAACCCCTGAGCACCGCCGGGTGTGGGGCCCCCTCCCCCAAATAACAAGAAGACTCGCTCCAGATGACCTCTGGGAGGGCAAGTCCCACCCCTCTGGCAAATGAACAAAAACTAAAAACTAATCATGATAGTATTTCCACGAGCAACGCTGAAGCCCCGTGACCCCTTGAGGGTTTGGGAGGATGAAAGGAACAGTGCGGGGCTCTTTATATGGGCCGCGGGACATCACCCCGGCCCGCTGACCCTCTGCACTAACGGCACAGCTGTGGCTCCAGGTGCGGCCCGCGGCTACGAGGCTGGGCCTGGGGTCACCTGGGGGGACAAGAAACAAGGGCCCGGGGCAGTGAATGCAGGTGGAGCCAGGGAAGAGCATAAGACCCTGGGGGCCGGCCCAGGGCGGGTTGGGGGGCTGGGCGGGGAGGGGGGCGCCCCTCGGGCCCGGCCCCACCCCCGGGCGGGAGTGGGCGTGGCCAGCCCAGGTCGATGACGTGTCCGCAGCTGGTTTCGTTTAAGAGCCAGGGAGGGGAGGGGGCGACAATGGTGGGGGCGTCCAGGGCCCCGCGGAGGAAGTGACTCACCCCCGAGCACGAGCACGCGGCAGCTGCGGGCGCGTTAACCCCCTCCCCGCCGCCAGGGGGAGCGGGGCCTCCCGGCTGACCACGCCTCGGCTGACCACGCCCCGGCCCTCACCCCCCCTCACCTCTTGGCGTCCGGGGACACCTCACCCCGCACTCGAAGGCACTCCCCAGGTTTGAGGTTCAGGTTGCTGGCGACCAGGCCCTGCGGGATAGAGGAGGCACTGTGACGGTCGGGAGTAGCGGTCAAGGGGCGGGGTCTCATCCCGGACCCTCCATCCAGAGCCCCGCACCCCAAGAGGCTGGGGCCGAGTTCCAGCCTCTCTCCCTGCGTGGTCCCAGCCAGTTCCTACAACCGGCCGGGTTCCTGCCCCAACCAGGTATGTGGGGGGGAGGGGTCAGGTTTGGGGGCGTCTTCTCCGGGTATAAAAGTTTTGGGTGGACAGCGTAGGTGGGTCTGGGGGTGCTGAGCATCCTAGGACGTGGGGTGTGGCCCCCACGGCCTCATGTGGGATAGACAGGCTCAGTGCTGGTGACAGCCCTGGAAGGGGAGAGAAAGGGCAAGGAGCCGGCTGCTGAGCTCCGGGGCTGAGAAAAAGCAGCCTGGGGCTAGGGCCCGGGGCCACCACCCCTGCCAGGGTGGGCTTTGGGGCAGGGCCTGCAGCGGACACCCCCACAGGACCCCGGCACAGAACTGAGAGCAGCCCGGCCCACTCAGGGTTAACAGAACCCAGCAGGCCTCAGGGTTAACTGTGTGACTGGGTCCTCCTGCCAGAAACTTCGAATCCTTTCCCCTGGGGTCTCGGGAAAACTCTTGCCTCTCCCTGGCACTCTACCCCCCAGATGTGGGGGTGGGGAATCCCCAAGTGCCCCCTGACCAGCCAGTGAGCCGGTCCCCACCTGCTCACCCCCCAGGCCTCAGGCAGATCCTGGCAACTGTTCAGAGATCTCTGGAGCAGAGGGTGGCTCGGCCGGTGACTGGGGACAGCTGCTGGGAGAGGACAGCCAGGCCGGGCCAGAGGCTCTGGGTGGAGGAGGGGGAAAGGATCAGCCCAGGCCACAGCAGTGGGCACCCAGCTGCCGGCCGGCCACACCCTTCCTAGTCCCTTTCTCCAGAGCTGCAGAATGTCAGACCCTGGCCCAGGGAACCCTGGTCCTGGTGCAGTCAGGACCTGGGGCCATCCAGAAACTCGTAAGCCCCCAAAAGGCCCCGAGGTGGGGATCATGGCTCCTACCCCCATTTCACTGATAGAGGCTCAGAAAAGAGACCCCAGAAAAGAGATGATACTTGCTCCAGGCGACGCTTGGGGAACTGGAACTCAGAGCCTGACCCAGTGCCCCAGGGTTTCCCTGATTCCTGCCCCAGTGCCCTCCCTGAGCCTGGGGGGGGTAGTAGGGGGGTCCCCACACTCACACAAGCCATGATTGAGTGCAGGAGGATGACACGGAGGAGCTGTCGGCACCAACTAGCTGAGGAGGACTCCACCCGGGAACCAGGGCCAGACCGCTCCCACCCTTTTAAGTGGACCCAACCGGTGGGTCCCGCCCCCTGGAGGCTCAGCCAATGGGAAGGCCGGATGGGGATGGGGGCCGCTGGGGGCGGGGTCAAGGGGATTTTGAAGCCAGTTCTGGAGCGGGGGCAGCCAATCAGAATGGCGGATCCCCCTCCCGGCCTTATAAGCCCCTCCTTCAGGGTCTAGGTGCCGCCTCCCATTTTTACTCCATCCCTTCCCCAACCCCCCCTGCCTCCTAAAAAAAGAAAAACCAGTGCCGTGGCAGGGATTTGGGAGAAGCCAATGGAAAATAGTTTGAGGATGAGTTCTGGTCCAGAGTTGGCAGGAAGGGGGCGGGGGGGGGGCTCCCAGGCTGTGGAAGTGGGTTGCTGGGTTGTCCCTTACTCCACCACACCCCAGCCAGGGGAACTGGGCTGGGGTCCCACGAGGCTGCTTCCTGGCAGGGGTCACGGCTTGTGGGGCTCAGCAGAGGACCAGCACCCCAGGCGGTAGGCCTGGGCCCCACCCAGGTCGCCCCCGGAAGCAGGGCTTGCTGGGCCCGATGCTTCTCCCTGCAGAAAGGCTGGGCCCGGTGCCAGGCCTGAGGCTGCCAGCCGCTGCCCGGGGCTCAGGCCTCTGCTCACGAGTGTTTGCTTTCGTCCTGCACTTAGTCTTAGGGTGCTGGGCGCCTGACCCTTTGCTGGCCGGGGGTTGAGTGAGGGGGTTGCTGGCAGGCAGAGCTGAGTCCCTCCCCGTCCCTGTTGGCCAGTGGCTTCTGTTGAGGTGCCGTCTGGACGGGATGGGGTTAAAGTGGGTGCGACCATGGTCTCCTCGATGAGGCTGGGGGCTCCCTGCTCGTTAAGGGAGGTCCAGCTCGGACAGATGGACAGAGGAGCGGACCCGCGTTCCAGCAGGGGCGTTGGCTCAGAGTGTCTGGGGAGCAGCGAGGCCCAAGGCAGGGGTTAGGGCTGCCTGGGTGAGGGGACCCTGCCAGCCCCGGATTCTAAGGGCCTTTGAGGGTGCTACCCCCCCATCCCAACAGGTTCCAGGGAGGGCGGGGTCGGTCTGCAGAAACTTTCACTTTCCATCCAGAAAAGGGGCAGCGAGAAGGCGGGGGCGGGGCTGGGGGCAGCTCTGGGCAAAGCAGGGAGCCAGAGCGGGGAGTTTCCAGCGACCTCCTCCCCACTCCCCATCCCTGACCCCCCTCCATGGCTGGCGCCCCGCAAAGGGATTTCCACGCCACAGACCCCCCTTCCTTCACAAGCCCTCTGCCCCCCAAAATAACACCAGGGTGTCATGGGGGCCTCCAGGCCCGGAGGAGAGCGGCCCCGCCTCCTCCAAACAACCGCAACCACTTCAGGCTTCCCTCCTCCAGACCTCAGCAGTCGGGTGGGGCCCCCCACTCGCTTCCTTTCCTCCCGGGGCTTCCCCCTTCCAGACTCCTCACCCCCTCTGGCCTGCTCTTGGACCTTGAGGTGTCAGGAGGGGAGTGTTAGAGCCCCCTGAAGGCTGCAACCTGAGGTAACCCCAGCTCAGCCCCAGCCCACTGCCCTGGGCTTCCGTTCCTGCCCTGTAGAGGGGTTGTGGGGGCGTCTCCCCCATCCTGGAAGACATAGTGTGCTGGGGGGGGGGTTGTCTGCTGCAGATTGGGCTTGCCCAGGGCAGGGCATGGGCCAGCGAACATCGGGAGGGCCCCTTTGGGGTTCTGGTTGGACCCAACTTTGCATTCCCCAGGGCAGCCTGAATATCCCCCGTTCCTGCTTGCCCCTGTCTTCCTCTCTAGAGGCGGGAGAGGGGGGCTTGGGGTCTCTTGCAGGAGAGGAAGAGAGTTTATCGCAAACTCAGGAGAGGAAGAGAGTTTATTGCAAACTCAGCAGTTCTCTCTCTTCCTCTCACTCTCTCCTTGTGGAGGGTTTTTTTTTTTTTTTGCTTTTTGGATCACACCCGGAGATGCTCAGGGGTCACTCCTGGCTCTTCACTCAGGAATTACTCCTGGCGGTGCTTGGGGTAACCATATGGGATGCTGGGAATCGAACCTGGGCCGGCCTTGTGCAAGGCCAACGCCCTCCCTGCTGTGCTATCGCTCCAACTCCCTTGCAGAGTGTTGGCCTTTTGGCTCAGTTACCTCTGGGGACCCACACCCCTGGGGTCCCCGAGTCCAGTCTCTCTCGTAGCCAGGCAGGGGTGGGAGGGAAACTGCCCAGTGTCCCTCAAACAGGAACATGATGGAGGGGCTGAGTTGGGAGACAGGGACAAGTGTCCCTGGCTTCGAGTCCCCCGTGCCCACTTGAGGGCCACTCTCTGTGGCGCTGCTCAAGGCTTGCATTCTGGACATCAGTATTTCTTCTCCCCCCCCACTTCCCTTGCCCATCCCCCCCCCCACACATCTGCTTTGGCCATTAGCCCTGGGACAGAAAGGGAAGTCCCCGTTTCAGGGCTACCTGGCTGGGATTTGCTCAGGGACCCTCAGTCCCCATCCCCTTTGAGCCTGGAAAGTTTCCATTCCCAGGCTGGCTGGAGGATTCCATGTGTGATGGGCTCAAAGTCCACTCTTCGCACCCCCCCCAAGGCCAAGGCGACCCCCCCCAATTGTTCCCAGCCCCTCCTCCTCCTCCTCTCCTCCATCCCTGAGGCAGAGGAAGGGAATTCTCTGGAATTCCTTCTTCCTGCGGGCTGGACCTTGAAAGGTTTCCAAGAGCCGCGGTGGTGAGCTCAGCTCCTCCAACCCCAGGGGACAGCGGCCAGTTAGCGCTGACCACCCGCCCACGCATGACCACGCCCATTCTGGTTCCTACCCTCTGGAGATCCTGAGCTCTGAAGGGTGCCTCACCCCATGACCCCCTTCCCAGCCAAGTCTTGGGGGGGGGCGGGAGAGATAACTCCGAGGTCAGAAATGTACCCAGAAGAAAAAAAAAAGATTAGTTATCATTCAAATTTTATAATTTTTAAATTTTTTTTTTGGTTTTGGGGTCAAATCTGGCTGTGTTCAGGCCTTGCTCCTCACTCCTGGTGACCATAGGGATGGAACCCGGGTTGGCCCTACTATACATCTGACCCTTTTTTTTTTTTTTTTTGCTTTTTGGGTCACACCCAGCGTTGTTCAGGGGTTACTCCTGACTCTGCACTCAGAGTGAGTCTCAGGAATTACTGGAATTCCTCCTGGTGGTGCTCAGGGGGGACCCTAGGGGATGCTGGGGATCGAACCCGGGTCAGCCGGGTGCAAGGCAAACGCCCTCCCAGCTGTGCTATCACTCCAGCTCTCTGACCCTTTCCTTCTTTTTCTTTTCCACAGTGCAGGGCTGTTCCTGCCTCCTTAGTTCTTACTCAGCTCTCCGTGGGAGACCCTCTATGCTGCCTGGGATCTGATTCCAGCGGCCTTGTGCTCAAGCCACATCCAATCCACTGTGCTGTCTCTGCCCCCCCCCCTAAATTTTTCTTTCTAATTGAGTTCAGAATGGGCCTGGGTTCCCCGAGCCTGTGTTTTGGGAAGAGAAAGGATGAGAGGCCAGGAATGAGGAAGCAGCGATTCTTGGGTGGCCCCATGGTCCCCCCACACCTCCCAGTCAGGAACAGAACCTGCGCCAACTGGTCCCGGGCAGAAGTCAGAGGGAGTCACAGCTCTAGCGACCCGATAAGGAAATGCCAAGAAAGCAAAATGTCCAGGGCTTTGATTATTATCTGAGACAGCTAAAATGGAACCAGGAGAGTAGCAGGTGAGGACCTCGAGGTAAGAGTGGGATCAGATTTCACTGATGTCTGCAGAGATAGCGGCACAGCAGGCCTCAGGTGCTGCTCAGGAGCCAAGGGTCAGGGGCCGTACAGCAGGGAGGACGTCCTTGTACTTGACCTACCTGGGATCGATTCCGGCATCCCATATGCCCACCCCTCGCCCCCCAGCACCACCAGGAATGATTCTATTTTTCTTTTTTTTTTTTTTTTTGCTTTTTGGGTCACACCCAGTGATGTTCAGGGGTTAATCCTGGCTCTGCACTCAGGAATTACTCCTGGCGCTGCTCGGGGGACCCTATGAGATGCTGGGAATCGAACCCTGGCCAGCTGCGGCAAGGCAAACACCTTACCCGCTGTGCTATCGCTCCAGCCCCAGGAGTGATTCTTGAGTGCAGAGCCAGGAGAAGCTCCTGAGCATCGCTGGGTGTGACTCCAAAGAACAAACAAACAAAAAGAGCAAAGGGTCAAAGCACATGATTTGCATGTGGGAACCCCAGTTGGATCAAGTGAAAATCAGTGCATCTGGGGAGTTTGTGTGCAAAACCAGGGTCCTCAGGACTGGAGAGATAATACAGGAGGGAAGGCTTTTGCCTTGTATGCAGCTGAACCGGGTTCAAATCCTGTACCCCTGTATCCTTGGATCCCTCAGATTCCCAAGCCTGCCAGGAGTGATCTTGGACTCAGACCTGAGCACAGGTAGGTGTGCCCTCACCGCCCAAAGGAAAAATAAATAGGGGTCTACTGGAAAGGGCTTTTTTTTCTTTTTGGGTCACACCCAGTGATGCGCCCTCCCCGCTGTGCTATCACTCCAGCCCAAGGTTTTTTTTGGAGGGGGGGGGAAGTTGTGGGGAGACTTGGGGGCCATACTAGGTGTGCTTGGGGGCTTTTTCTGGATTTTTCTTCATTGTGCCATTGTACTTTTTGGATTCAAGCTCTTCTCAATCCGTGTTTTAACTCATCTCATTTTTTCTGCTCTGCCACCCAAACCAGAGTCTCGAAATAAAGACCCTGGATGATGGGGGCTGGAGTGATAGAACAGCGGGTAGGGTGTTTGCCTTGCACGCGGCCAACCTGGGTTCGATTCCCAGCATCCCATATGGTCCTTCGAGCACCGTCAGGAGTAATTCCTGAGTGCAGAGCCAGGAGTAGCCCCTGTGCATCGCCGGGTGTGACCCAAAAGGAAAAAAGAAAAAAGACCCTGGATGATGCTTCAAGATCGCAACATGGCTGCAAAAGTTCCCACACCCAGAGAGGGAATTCCTCCAGCAAGTCCTTCTTTCGGAGGGAGCCAAATATTTTCCAAGTCTCCCAGCTGTAGTTGTCGTCTGTGCATCACAAAGCAAGGGTACACCCATCACCCTGGTTGCCAGTGACACGTGTGCCACCTGTGTTCTTTTCAGGCATTCTCGACTTTCAGCAAGGAAGAAAGATGGTCCAGAGTGGAACCTGGGAGGAAAGCACCGCCCCGCAGGGGCACACGTGACCCATGCAGGCCAATAGCCGTGCTCCATTCTCTGGCTGTTTCCCGCCCCCTTCCACAACAAACACGTGACCAGCTAAACCAATAAAGATCTGCCCTGGGAGATAGGAGCTGGGGGGCGGGCACCCAGGAGCCTGGGAAGTGGCTCAGGGCACTGCTGAGCGTGGCACATCTGGGGGCCCTGGGCTACCTCATGGGGCAGCACTCCGCTCGCCGGAAGTCCCCTGGAAGCTGCATTGCAGCTCGTCATGCCCCCCTCCTCCCGGGAGGAGTCCCTCCCGCTGTTTTCCCGGGGTCTCATCTCACCTTGCAGTTTTTCCCTTGTTTTAGGACAGTACTTCGGGGTGCTCAGTACCTCTGGCAGTGTGGGGAACTGTGCAGCGCCAGCATGCAAAGCTTCACGCTAGACCTTCGCGCTCGTTCTCGGGCAGCACAAAATGCAAAGTGGGAAGGTGGCTCGCTGCAGATGAACGCGGCACTGGAGGCTTGGCGAGAGGCTCGCACAAGCTTTAGTGACAGGCCTGACATTCAGCAGTCAGCCCAGGCGCCAGGGGGTTCGTAGTGTGCCCCCGTCCTCCACGCCTCCCTTTCATCTCTACAGAAAGTGCCCAGCTTGCTGGAGTCATTTGGGTGTGATGCTTGCATTCACTTCTTTTTTGTGGGGGGGGGGGGGTTGTTGGGACTACACCCAGTTTGTTCAGGGCTCCTGGCTCTGCACTCAGGAATTACTCCTGGAAGTGCATAAGGCGACCACATGGGATGCCAGGGATCAAACATGGGTCGGCCGCGTGCAAGGCAAGGAAATACCTGCGGTGTTATCTCTCCAGCCCCTGAGTGATACTTCTGACCTCAGTCCCTCGCTGTAAAGAGGGCTAAGAATAAACTTGATAACGTGTCTGTAAAGTCAAGGGGGCACAGTGCACGCATTCTCAGCAGAGTCGAAGCTGGACCGCTCACAGGGAGGGCATCGGTCGACCCCCTGTTCCGTCCCTGGCACCACAAGGTCTCCTGAGAAGCACCAGGAGTAGCCTGAATATTGCTGAGTGTGACCCAAAGTTCCTCAGCAACACTCCCATCCCCACAGAATATTCTGGAACAAAGAACACCCACCTCCTGCCGGGCTAGTTTCCCCGAAGAGCAGACCCAGGCGGAGGTCCATTCACCTTCCCGGGCCACAGCCAGAAGCCCACAGTGACACTCAGCACGCACTTTATTAAGTCCGTGAGCACAGCAGGGGCGGGGACGGCGGGGTAGGCCGGCCCCACACCCCCAACGGTGGCACATGATAATAAATAGCAGGGATGGGCCTGGGGAGAGGGGGCACGGGAAACACTGACGGTGGAGAGGGACTCCAACGCCCCCCCCTTGAGCTGTGGCACAGGCAATCCTGGAGCAGGGCCACGAGCGGGGACGAGCAGCTCACAGCCAGGCCCCCCAGAGTCCCCGCCGGCCCCCAGTCTGCGTGAGTGTGAGGGCGCCATCCACACTGGACCTTGATTTACGGACAGACATCTGCACCCCTGGCTGGTCCTGTCCAGTCCAGACTGTCAGAGGCCGCTGTCCTTCGGAATTGTTCCACCCAACATCACCCAGGATAATCAATGCATCGCCATTATCGGCTGTTCTGGGACAAGGTAAGGTCATTACGGCTCAGAGTTCTGATGGGTCCAGGCGGCCTCGGACAGTCAGGATTGATCCGGGAGACCAGGACCTCTGATTGGGCCGCAGAAGCCCAAGGCCAGGACCTGGGGAGGTGGCGAAGCTTAGGGTGAGGCCAACTGGGGGCAGGGACAGGGGGCCTTGGCGGGGCTGGAGGCATCCCCCTCCGCCCCTGCCGGCATGAGGGTTCGGACCTCATGGGAGAGGAGGAGACGGGGATGGGGCTGGAAATGAGGCCACCTGGCTGGGTCAGGCCAAAGTCAGGTGTTTGGGACTTGGAGGGGATCACCTCCGGCCACTGCTTGGGGGAGGCCCTAAGACCTACCCTGGGGGCAGAGGTCTGGGGGTGCCTCATGGGGTTCTCGGCCCAGAGCCTTCCTCTCTGGGGTGGGGCAGGGGGCTCAGTCCTCCAGTCCCTCTATCAAGTCTGCGATGCTCTCCACGTAGTAATGGGGCACCAGGTCGTGCTGGCCGGCTGCCAGGTACGCCTGGGCCTCGTCCAGGCGGGAGACGCCGGTGAGCGTGAGCACGGTGGTCAGGCCGCAGCGGTGGCCGAAGAGGACGTCGGTCTCCAGGCGGTCGCCCACCATGAGCGTGCGGGCGGGGTCCACGCTGAAGTGCTCCGTGATGCACTCGAACATGTAGGGGCTGGGCTTGCCCACCACCACGGCTTCCCGGCCTGATGCCGTCTCCACGGCCGCAGCCAGGCTCCCCGTGCCTGCAGGAGGAGATGGACAGGCGGTCACGGTGGGCGGCTCGGCAGGGGGACGTCGGGGTTCCAGGAGGGCGGCGGGGCTTGGGGGGAATGAGACCCTGAATTGGGTTCCAGACCATGGCTGCGTCTCCGTATGGGGGACAACAGAGACTATGTCCATGTCCTATGTCCACCTTTCGTGGCCAGGTGACCACACCCCTCTGAGCCTCGGTCTTTTCATCTGTAATATGGGGGTGCTGATGGGTTTTGTCTCACTGGAAACTAGAGTGAGCCCCTGGCTGTGTGTCACCAGACAGACCACACAGCCTCTCTGTTCCCTGGGACTGGTTGGAGACGGGGACTCAGCTCAGTCTTCTTTTTTTCTTTTTGGGTCACACCCAGCAATACTCAGGGCTGACTGCTGGCTCTCCATTCAGGAATCTCTCCTTGCAATGCTTGGGGGACCCTATAGGATGCCGAGGATTGAACCCGGGTCAGTCGTATGAAAGGCAAACACCCTCCCTGCTGTCCTATCGCTCCAGCCCCTGGGGGTGGACCTCAGTCTTGCCCACGTCCTTGGACAGGGTGTGCCCTGGGCTCAGAGAAATCCTCAGAGTCATGCTGATCGCTGCAAGAATGTGGGTTTCTAGGGCTGGGGAGATAGCACAGAGGGTAGGGTGTTTGCCTTGCACGTGGCCGACCCGGGTTCGATTCCCAGCATCCCATATGTCCCCTGAGCACTGCCAGGAGTTAACTCCTGAGTGCAGAGTCAGTAGTAAGCCCTGTGCATTGCCAGGGGTGACCCAAAAAGCAAAGAAAAAAAAAAGAATGTGGGTTTCTGGGGCCGGAGCAATAGTACTGTGTGCAGGGCGTTTGCCTTGCACAAGGCCAATTGGGGTTCACTCCCTGACATCCCATGGGGTTCCCCAAGCACCGCCAGGAGTAACCCCTGAGCATCGTGGCACACATCCCAGAAACCAACCAGAAAAAATAGAATGTGCGCTGGACAGTGGGCACCTTTGACCCAGTCAAGCCTCTGCCGGGAAACAGACCGAGGTGGCAAACTGAACCAGGCGAACAAAAGTCACAGGCGCAGCAGAGCTGCCCACGGCCAGTGGCTCCCGGCAGCAAACTTGTGGAATGCGGCCTGGGTGGAACAATATGAGGGCTGTTCCAGGGGATGGTCTGCGGCCCAGCTCGGGACCATCCTGCCCCGCACAATGCTTGCTCTGTGGCCGTCAGGAGGGGCCGAGGCCCAGCCAGAACGAGCAGCTGGCCCAAGGCCTCAGAATGCTGAAGATTTCACCATCGGGAGTGTAGTGAGTTAGCAGTTACACAAAGGCACCGTTAAGGCCAGAGCGATAGCACAGCAGGGAGGGCATTTGCCTTCTATGTGGCCGACCCAGGTTCCATCCCTGGCATCCCGTAGGGTCATTCCTGAGCACCGGCTGGGTGTGACCCAAAAAGAGGGAGAAAAAAAAAACGTTAAAGGTCATCTTACTGAACACGTAACACAGTATGAAGTCTTGTGTCAATTAAACAAATCAAACTAGGGGCTGGAGCGATAGTACGGCAGAGAGGGCATTTGCCTTGCACAAGGGTGACCTGGGTTCAATCCCCCGGGATCACTCCTGGTGGGCACAGGGAACCCATATGGGGTGCCAGGGATCAAGCCTGGGTTGGCTATGTGCAAGGCAAGCACCCTCCCGGCTGGACTGTTATTCCAACCCCAACCCTCACTGCACTTGAAAGCAGAGCCTGTTAGCCCACACGGACCTCTGGGGACGTCAGCCTCAGACCCCAATCCCTGTAAATCTGTAAGAATAGGTACATGGCGGGGCTGGAGCAATAGCAATAGCACAGCGGGTAGGGCGTTTGCCTTGCACGCGGCTGACCCGGGTTCGATTCCCAGCATCCCATATGGTCCCCAGAGCACCGCCAGGAGTGATTCCTGAGTGCAGAGCCAAGAATAACCCCTGAGCATCGCTGGGTGTGACACAAAAAGCCAAAAATAAAAATAAAGTTTACATTAAAAAAAAAAAACAGGGCCGGAGAGATAGCACAGCGGGTAGGGTGTTTGCCTTGCACGCGGCCCACCTGGGTTCAATCCCCAGCATCCCATATGGTGCCCCAAGCACCACCAGGAGTAATTCCTGAGTGCAGAGCCAGGAATAACCTCTGAGCATCGTTGGGTATGACCCAAAAAGCAAAACAAAAAACAACAACAACAACAAAAACTATTGGTCCAGGGAGATCGGGACACAGAGCCAAAGCCTCGGGTCCCCAGTGCTGACACCATGAGTCCCTAAGCACTGTATGTGGAGTTATTGTCCACAAACAAAAGACCAACCCACCTGGGAGGGATGACAGGTAAAAACAATGAGAAAATGTCAGGTTGGAACCGGGAGAGCGCCCCAGGCACTCGTCTTGTACACGTGGACACGGGTTCCAATCCCCAGCACCTCATCTGAGCCCCTGAGCCCCACCAGGACGGATCCCTGCGCCGAGACAGGAGGAAGGCTGAGCACTGCCGGCCGGGGCCCCAAGACAACAGCAGAAGTCAAGCTCGGGTTCTGGGACCACGCCTGGTGCTGCTCAGGGGTCACTCCTGGGTGTGCTGCTTTGCCATGAGGGGTACCCAGCGGGGGTCAGTCGCTAGCCAAGGCAGGGATCTCCCTGCCCTTGGCCTCGGTGCTAGAGCACTGTCTCTAGCCTCCAGTCTGGAAACCCTCACTGGCATCAATTTACAAACAAATTAACTACTGTCCAAACAAATGGCAACACATTCTCAAAATGTATCCTTTGCTTTCCTCAGCTCTGCAGGCTACCAGGTGGGAAGGAAAATCCTTCAGAATTGAGCGACACAGAACCGTGAGGAGGGTGATGACCTTGCATGCGACAGACCCGGTTCGATCCCCTTACACCCCGTATGGTCCCCTGAGCACCGACAGGAATGATTCCCAAGTGCAGAAGCAGGAGTCATCCCTGAGCATCTCTGGGTGTGAACCCCTCCCAAAAAATGAAAAGAAAATACTACAGAACTATATTGGGCAGCCCTCCCAGCATGGACTTCAGATTTCCATCTAATTTCTGGATGGTGGCAGGAAGTAGCTACCAGAGTCGTGAATCTGGGTTGCCCGGTTAGTAAATGTGTCAAACACACCCCCACTGACCCTGAATGTTTTTGTTGCCTGTTCCCTCATCCTCACAGTGGCTGTGTACGTTTTTTTTTTTTTTCTTTTTGGGTCACACCCGGTGATACACAGGGGTTACTCCTGGCTCTGCACTCAGGAATTATCCCTGGCAGTGCTTGGTGGACCTTATGGGATTCTGGGAATTGAACCCGGGTCAGCTGCGTGCAAGGCAAATGACCTACCCGCTTTGCTATCACTCCAGCCCCTTGGCAGCTGTGTACTTAAGCTAAAGGCCTAGAAGGGTTTCCTTCCTTCCTCCCTCCCTCCCTCCCTCCCTCCCTTCCTTCCTTCCTTCCTTCCGTCCGTCACACCTGCGATGCTCAGGGATTCCTCCTGGCTCTGCACTCAAGAATTACTCCTGGCGGTGCTTGGGAACCACATGGGATGCTGGGGATTGAACCCTGTCGGCCGTGTGCAAGGCAAATGCCCTCCCCGCTGTACTATCGCTCCGGCCCCAGACCTAGAAGGTGTTAGGGGACTCAGGGTCTGTCCTGGGCCAGAAAAATACAGTGGGGAGGGCACTTGCCTTGTATGCGATTCAATCTGTGGTTCCCCGATATGGTCCCCCAAGCCACGCCAGGAGTGATCCCTGAGCACAGAGCCAGGAGTCAGCCTTGTGCAGGGCTGAGTGTGGCCCAAAACCCAGGAAAGTGTTGGTCCAGCGGCTCTGGGTGTTCAGCCAAGAACTCACCCTCTGGCTTACTCCAGAACTGGGCAGGAAAGCACATCCGGTAGCCCCGGTGAGACACTCCTTTGGGGGCCTGGGCTCCCCGCAGCCCCCGACCCTCGAGCCTGGAGCAGAGCATGAGCCCCATCGGGTGTGGCCCCCAAATCAGATTAAAAAAGGGGTCAAGCAGAGGGACAGCTAGCAGGGTGTTTGCCTGGCACGCGGTTGACCAGGGTTCGATCCCCAGATGATCCCCTGAGCACTGCCAGGAACAATTCTTGAGTGCAGAGCCAGGAATAACCCTGGAGCATCACCGGTGTGACCCAAACTCCCACCCCCCTCACCCCCCAAAAGAATATAGGAAGAGAATATGTTTCCCAAATCCATTAAGAAATACCAAAAAAGGGGCTGGAGCAATAGCACAGCGGGTAGGGCGTTTGCCTTGCACCCAGCTGACCTAGGTTCGATTCCCTGCATCCCATGTGGTCCGCCAAACACCGCCAGGAGTAATTCCTGAGTGCATGAACCAGGAGTAACTCCTGTGCATCTCCAGGTGTGACCCCCCCCCCAAAAAAAACACACACACAAAAAAACACAAACTTTTTTTTTCAAGAATGGGAAGGGCTGGACACGCACCTAGCGAGGGGCCAGAACAACAGGACAGCAGGGAGGGCGTCCACCTGGGTTCCATCCTCAGCCCCAGATACTACATTGGGTCCCCAAGCCCTGCCAGGATCGATCCCAGAGCACAGAGGAAAGAGCAAGCAAGGCCTGAACGCAGCTGGGTGTGGACCCAAAGCAAAAAAGGATGTTTCAGCTGCCAGCTTCTTCCCCCATCGCTATGAACGCCCCCTCCCCGCCAAGACGGATCCCCCCACTTCCTCCACTCACCTACAATATGTTATTATTGGTTTGGGACCACACCTGGTGGCGCTCAGCGATCATTCCTGGCGGGGCTAGGAGGGACCCCATGCAGTTCCGGGGACCAAATCCGTAGGGGCCGCGCCAAGGAGAACACCTTAACCCCCGCACCATCTGTCAAGTCTTGAATATTTTGCAGCCGCTTTTCAAAGCAGCCACGGCTTCGTGGCTGTGCTGGGTTCCTGCTGCCCCCTACTGGCTGTGGGGTTGAATGACCAGCAGCGCCAGGAGGTGCGGACACGGGTACTGAGGGACAAAAGCCCAATTCTGAAAGGGCTGAACGCAAGTTTTGCACGCAGGAGGCCCGGGTTTGATCCCCAACCTCACATGGTCGCCCAAACAAACTAAAACAAACAAATAAATAAGTAAATAAAGAAATGCCTCCTCCAGGATGTCTTCCCAGATTTCTTGAACTCTAGGTCCTGTGTACCAAGCCATCATTCTACTGCGTCTGTTTGATCAGTACCACCCTGTCCCCTGAATGGGGGAATCAATGCCTCTGTTGGATCAGGGACCACCAGTGACAATGTTCTGACCTTGTCTGCAGCCTGCTCCCCCAAATCCTACCAAGTCAGCCCCTCTGCCATCTGCGCTTGTCTGAGTCAAACCCTGCAGAGCCTCAGCTCCTGCCTCAGCTGCAGGTCTTGGAGACACGGCTGACAGCCGGGGCGTGGGGACTGTGGCTTGGCGGGCAAGCACAGGCCTCGTGAGTGTGTGAGGGTAAAAATAAGCCAGGAAGAGTCCCTTGGATGAATAGGGACAGGGAACAGGAGGGGCCCAAGAACCAAATTCTGGGGCCAGAGCGATAGCACGGCGGGGAGGGCGTTTGCCTTGTACATGGCCAACCCGGGTTCGATCCCCAGCATCCCATAGGGTCCCCCAGCACCGCAGGAGTAATTCCCGAGTGCAGAGCCAGGAGGAACCTCTGAGCATCGCTGGGTGTGACCCAAAAAAGCAAAAATATAAACATTAAAAAAAAGCACCGGGGCTGGAGCAATAGCACAGCGGGTAGGATGTTTGCCTTACACGCAGCCAACATGGCCGATCCAGGTTCGATTCCCAGCATCCCATGTGGTCCCCGGAGCACCGCCAGGAGTAATTCCTGAGTGCGTGAGCCATGAGTAACCCCTGAGCATCGCCGGGTGTGACCCAAAAAGTTAAAAAAAAAAAGCACTAAATTCAGGGGGCCGGAGCCATAGGACAGTGGGGAGGGCACTTGGCTTGCATGTGGCCAACCTGGGTTCAATCCCTGGCACCCCATGTGGTCCCCCGAGCTTGTTAGGAGTGATCCCTGAGCACAGAGCCAGGAGTAAGCCCTTGTGTTTCACCAGGTGTGAACCTCCAAACAAAACCAAACCCCCCAAAAACCCAGTGCAGGTCCACGTTCCTGGGCCGCCTCCAGACCCTGTTTCCTTCCTTCCTTCCTTCCTTCCTTCCTTCCTTCCTTCCTTCCTTCCTTCCTTCCTTCCTTCCTTTTCTCTCTCCCTTTCTTTCCTTCCTCTTTTCCTTCTTTTGTGTTTTTCTGGTTGTTGTTGACTTAGGGGATCACACCTGACCTGATGGTGCTTGGAGATTACTCCTACCGGGCCTCAGGGGACCATATGGGGTCCTGGGGATCAAACCCGGGTCCACCACATGCAAGGCAAGTGCACCCTCCCCGCCAGACTGTGGCTCCAGCCCCTTCTTTCTCGGGCCACACCTGGAGGTGCTGGGTGTGGGCGGAGCTGGGGCTGCCCTGAGCGAACCTGCTCGCAGCGCAGATCGTCCCGGGCTGGGATGGACTTCGGCCCTGATCGCAGCCTTCTCCTGGCCCCCGGCCTCGGTTTCCCTGAGAGAGGGGCCGCTGACGCCCATCTCCAGAGAGATGTGGAGAGCCGCGAAGTGTGGGCTCTGGGGAACTTCCTGGGGCTCCGCAGCACGTGCGCGCTCGGTGACCCCCGACGGACGGAACCTTCGCCGGGGACAGACGTGCCGGGGGCTCGGGATCCCCGTTTCACACCCGAGACGGACGTGAACTTGCAACTTACGTAACTGAAGGGGTTGACCTGGCCCTGGCGCTGGAACTTGATCTCTGGTCAAACTCCATCCGTTGCCCACACAGTCTCCTGGGGCAGGGGGTACTAAGCCCCCCAGCAGCCGGACACCCCTTCAGGCTTGGCAGCAAAATGGTCCTTAAGGCCCGGGTTTCCGGATCCCGCCTGCATTTTGCCCTGGGCCGCAGAGGCCCTCATCTGTCAAACGGGGACCCCCACAGCGGGCCCCTCCCCCCCAAAGCGGTGACAGCGAGCGCTGCTCCCGGAGGGGGACTGTGGCGCCCGAGGTTCTGGCCGGGTGGGGGTCCAGCCATCAGCCGGTCCCTTCCTCGCCATCACCCCCGGGCGCCGCCCTCGACCCCCCCCACCCGCGCGTCCCCGCCGGCCCCGCGCTCACCCGGGGTCCGGCTGCCGTCGCTGAGCGGGTGCCACGGGTCGCGATCGGTGGCCACGAGCAGGCAGTCGGGGTCGCGCAGGTGCGCGCATGCCTGGCTCAGCTTGGCGAAGGAGAAGTGCTCGTCGTAGCCCACGAGCACGGCGCGCACGCGCGGGGCGGCGGCGGCGGGGTCGGCGCGGGGGTCCCCGGGGTCCCCGGCCAGGTGCAGCCCCGCGGCGCGCAGCTCGGCGCGCAGC
>JAOXYA010067359.1:0-11695 GCA_028565675.1 Sorex palustris | reverse complement strand
CCTGCAGGGATGCCAGAGTGATAGCACACAGGTAGGGTGCTTGCCTTGCATGTGGCTGACCTGAGTTTGATCCTTGGTATCCCACATGGTCTACCAAGCACTGCCAGGAGTAACTTCTGAGTGCAGAGCCAGGAGTAAGCCCTGAGCGCTGCTGAGTGTGGCCCCGAAACAAAAGAATTCTTCAGGGAGGAATGGGCACCTGCCCAAGGCTCCCCCTGGCTGCTGCCAGTGGTGGGCAAGGGGGGCTTCTGGCTGTTTTTAGCAACTGCTTTTTTTTAGCTTGGAGCTGTTGGGGTCTGTGCTTGTATTACCATTATCCTCTACCAGGTGGCAATGGCTTTAAGTCCATTTTACAGGCGAGAAAACTGAGGCTCGGAGCACTTGACAAATGATAGTCAGTAGGCAGGAGTGAGGAGCGGAGAGGTCCAAGAGCAGGCTCCTAGACCCCAGTGTGGCCGAGTGGCCAGGGAGCAGCTCCATAGCCCTGGGAGCAGAGGGTCAGGCACTCAGAGAAGAGCTGGATGCCAGCAGCAGCCAGGTCATGAAGGGAGGAGAGTGGGACCAGTCCCCTTGCAGCATCCCTTCTGCTCAGAGCTGGGGCAGGGGCAGGGACACGGGGTTGGGGGGGAGGGGAGGGGGGGAAGGCCAGCGAGCCCAGATGGAGTGAGAAGTCATGGGAAATTCGGGGCTTTTCATTTCCCTGGGTGTCCCCTCTGCCCCCAGTGAAGCCAAAGGGACTGGAATTCCAAGCCCCACAGACAGCCTCCTGGGCTGGGAACCAGTCCCTCTGTGCCCTCTGCATCCCCCTCTGTGAAATGGGAGTGAGGGGCCTGAACTCCGAGCTAGAGGCCCCCCGAACAGACCCCTCTGGGGGAACAGGTCCCACGCTCCCAACAGGCCCAGGAGGGGCCCAGAGCAGGGAAACGGCAGGAGGTGGGGGGCAGAGGGTTGTCCGGGAGGGGGGTGGATAGAGACTAGGGTCTTGGCAGTGTCTGAGAGCTGTCGACAGGAGCCAAACTTTCCCACAGAGGCCGCCCAGCCCCCAGAGCGGGCCCGGTGGTTCCCACTGCAGCTTCCAACTGGAAACCACAAGGCGTGCAGACGCCAGGCGGAAAATAAACAGACAGCCGCGTCCCCGGACCTTGAGGCAGCCGCACAGAAGGAGGGAAGGAAGAGCAGATTCCTGCGAGCCTGTCTGGATAGGCCTGGGCCCCCAGGAATGAGTCAGCCCTGCCCCGGCCTGGGCTGCGGGGGGAGGACTGGGAAGCTCTGATGTCTGGGACAGGGCGAGATGGCTGGGGTCAGGGTGCCAGGGGTTGCCTACCCCTGGACTTCTTTAGAGGCTGGACCAATAACCGTCTAAGCCCCAGGCAGGCTGTTAAGAGAAAAAAGCTTATTACTGACCCACCGCCTCCCGGGCAGATGGGGCACCCAGCAGAGCCCAGGAAGTTACTACGCCGTCTTAGATGCTGGCTCTAGGCAGCTCAGCTCATGCAGGGGACTTGGAGAAGGAGGGCAGGCCAGTCCGGGAGGCCCCAGAGAAGGCCCAGGGCCCAGTCTCTGCAGACCCAAGGTTAAGTGCCCCAGAGGCCCTTAGAGGAGATGGTTCTGGGGCCAGGGAGACACCCAGTGGGCAGAGTGAAGGCTTTGCTGGACACTCAACTCTGCATACTCCCTTGAGGACCACCCGGGGCCGTCTCTGAGTAGCCTCAGAGCCCCAACTCTGCCTGATGTGCTGCCATCCTGCCCTACAAAAAAGGGTGGGACAGAGAGATAGTACAGGGGTTAAGTGCTTGCCTTGCACTCACCTGACTCCAGTCCAATCTCGTCCCCCAATCCCAGCTCAGAGTTTCTGAATCAGCCAGCAGTAAGCCATGAGCACAGGTGGATGAGGCCAAAGCAAAAACAAAAACCAATCTAAGGGAGAAAGACTGGGGGGCAGGAGTGATAGTGCAGCGGGAGGGTGTTTGCCTTGCATGTGGCCAACCTGGGCTCGATCTCTGGCGTCCCATATGGTCCCCCAAGCACCACCAGGAATAATTCCTGAGTGCAGAGCCAGGAGCATCTCTGGGTGTGACTTAAAAAGCCAAATAATAATAATAATAATAATAATAATAATAATACCACCAAAAAAAAACAATAAAAAAAGGCGGGGAGAATAACAGATGACGGTCTTTCATCTTTGTTTTTTATTTTGGGTCATACCCAACAATGCCCAGGGGATACTTTTGACTCTGAACTCAGGAGTCACTGCTTGCAGTGCTCAGGAGACGATATGGGAGGCCAGGGATTGAACCCAGGTCAGCTGTGTGCAAGGCAATTGCCCTCCCCAGTGTTCTATTGCTCTGGTCCCAGCGACTGTCTCTTTCAGTTTCCTTTCACTTGTTCTCAGAACCTTTTGCCAGCAACACATTTGGGAGGAGGGCAGATCTTTGCTCCCCTCTACTGGGCACAGCTGACCAAGCTCGGGGCTCGGCCTGCTGTGGACCTTCAGGATGGAACCGCCCCAGCCTTCCTGCCCACTCTCACCGGCTTCCTCCTAAAGCCCTTTCGGGCACAGAGAGTTTGCTCCTGGGACAAGCCACCAGGGCTCAGCTCCAGACTGGAGAAGCTGGGGGCCAACCTGGGGCTCTATCAGGAGCCCCATTCTCCTCGCTCCCCCTAACAGACCTGGTAGAGACGGGACAGATGCCTCTCTTGGCTGGCCACAGGCACACAGTCCTGGCCAGCCCAAGTTCTGGTTCCAGAGTTCTGAGATTTGGGCACGATGAGGCCAGGCTTAAGGGTAGTGGCCGCGGGGCATGTGCTTTTGGCTGAGCTAGGCTGGCCCCCATCTCCTCATTCTCCTTCTGGCCCCATTCTGTGCCCATCTTCAGCACTCCCGAGCCACTGGTCAGCCCATGGCCTCAAGGGGAGGCAGCCCTGAGGGTCCTTCCTCCACATGGTGCCTTTCCAGATGTTCTCCTACCCACTTGGCACCTGCTTTTTTTGTTTGTTTGTTTTGATTCACTTGAGAGAATTATAATTTCAGGCAGAAGGCTGGAAGCTACACAGTTAATATCTGACTGTTTTATAGAACTATTTAATGAGGAATTACCAGGATTTCCTTCTTCTTGGCCATGTTCTTTCTCTCATCATAAAAATTTTGGGGGGGTGCTGGAACAATAGTACAGCAGTTAGTGTTTTCCTTGCACGTGGCTGTCCTGGGTTCAATCCCCAGCATCCCAGATTGGCTCCCAAGCACCTCCAGGAGTAATTCCTGAGTACAAAGCCAGGAATAACTCCTGAGCATCGCTGGGTGTGACCCAAAAAGAAAAAAAATCTTTTTGGGGGTGGAAAGGTAGTACAGCACATAGGATCCTCTAAACACTATCATGAGTAATCCCAGAATACAGAACCAAAGAGTAAGTCCTAAGGTACTGGCTAAGTATGGCACAAAAAACCTGGAAGTGAAGGATACGGGGTGGGGGATTAAGAAAAAAGCCAGTTGAGCTATCTCTGGCCCCAAAAACAAAATTTTAAAACTGGGAAGCTGAAGCTGATCCAAGTGAAATGCTTTTTCTCTGCAAAAGACCCTGTTAAGGGACTGGAGAAAGAGTACAGGTAAGATTTGCATGCAGCTGACCCAGGTAGGTACCCTGAAACACATACGGTATCTTGAGCACCACCAGGTATGATCGTAGAGCACAGAGCCAAAAGTTATAAGCCATGAGCACCACCAGTTGCGACCCAAAGTATGAACAAAAAGACCCTGTAAAAAGGATGAAAAGGCAGCTACAAACAGGAAATATTTGCAAACCACATATCAGATAGAAATATCTAGATTATATGAAGAAATCAGAATATAAAATACAAAAAAGTGTTTCAAAGACATGGATAGCAAATTAGCTTATAAATATACTTAATATCATTAGTCCTCTGGGAAATCCAACTAAATACAACATTCCTGTGTGGCTGAAATAAAAGAGAAATGAGATGAAAAGTGTCTGCCTTTTTTTCATCTCATTTTTTTTTCAAATGCTGGAGAGCATGTAAAGAAAATTGTTCACATGTCAGTGGTGTGAATATAAAGTGACAAAAATCACTTTGGAAAATGATAATTTTTTTTAATTAAATCACCATGAGATACACAGTTGTTTATGATTTTCAGTCATACAATGTTTCAACACCCATCCCTTCACCAGTGTACATTTCTTGCCATCAATGTCCTCAGTTTTCCTCCTGTACCCCACCCCCCACTCCCCAACCCCTAGCTCCTGTACCCCACACCCCACACCCCAACCCCAAGCCAAGCCAAGTGGCAGACACTTTTCATCTCATTTTTTTTCATTTTAGACTTAGAGGTTTGCAGTCCTATTACTTTAAGGGTATCATGCATATCACTCTACCTCCTTTCAGCTCCCAGTTCTTATTTGACAGTAAGTTTTAAAACTAAACATTCTGCTCTCCACAAGTATCCCTCTTTTTCCATCATCACTCTGTGTACTAATATTTTTCATTTCTGTACAGTAGTATTGCCTTTGGGATTGACTCCATCTTATTGAGAAATAAACTACGAATTGCTATAGTACACAATAGATGTACACAGTATTATGGTTAATTTAAATATCATGAAATTATCACTCTTACCTTAGTCATGACAGAACTACAATAAAATGAAATTTTTTTCGTCCATGTGATTAAGAACCCTAATTAGGAGTGAGGGTTATTTAAGTTTCTACAATAAGCTAAACCATCTATTATTTATCTTTCACTTGCTTCATGTAGAATAATCATTTCCAAGCTCATGCAGGTGTCAGTTTCTTGCTTTTTTAATGGCTATTTCATTTTACAGTCAGTATCACTAAGTTTCTGTCAGCATATATAATGGTGATCTCAATAGGATAGATCAGAAAGTGTAGGAATGTAGTTAAGCTGTTCCATCTAAGTTTGTGTAATTGTATTTGGACATTCTGACATGAGCACAATGAAATTGCTTATAATGACGGTCTTAAAACATCCCCATCGTTAAGCAACTCACAACTGTATGCATATATGCACAACAGTGGATAGTTGCTTCCGTTTGCGTTTTTAAAAATGTTGTACATTTTGAACCTAGAAAGTGGGTATTTTTCTGTTTGTTTTCATTTTCTTTGGATGTGTTCCCCAAAGTGAGATTGTTGCATCATACTACAATTCAGTTTCAATTTTTTTAGAACTTGTTTGGAGATTCAAGCAGGGGAGTGCAGCTTTTTGACTAAAGAACAGCTTCAACTCGGTGGTGGTGGGGAGGGAGCGCTGTCCTCTTGGAGTGCACAGCTTGGTGAGGGAGCACTTGGAGCAATGAGGAAGGGGATACCAACCTAACCAGTCAAATCAGGAAATTAACTCTGGCCATCAGTGGGGTGACATGTTGCAGCTAGATTCCCTTATAATCCTCTCTGCCTTATATTTGGTAGGAAGGTCCAAATAGTATAGATTGGTTTTGCTGTGAGCCTGTAAGTCATTCTTTCAAAGCATCAGGGGATGGAGAGAATACAGAGGTTAACTTGCATGTGGCAGGTCAGGGATAGACACCTAGCATTGCATATGTTCCCTGAGCACTGAGCCAGGAGTAAGCCCTCAGAGTTGTCAGTTGTCGCACCAAAAAAGCATCAGAAAAGAGCTGTATTTATGCACCCATCCCAGTTTGGGAAGTCTGCATGCAGAAAGATTAAAAGTGACCCTTCTTTTGCCTGAGAATATCAATGTATGTTCTGTTGTCCACCTTGACAGCTGTTAGAAATGATTTTTCGGTGTCTGAATAGTTTCTTGCTAGTTAGCACTAGTGAGCATTAAACACAAAAAGAATGAAAATATCACTGAAGCAAGTACCCCAGAGCACCCAATAAAACTTTTATATCAAATTTGGAGCATGTAGCTTTGGCATTTTGCAGTAAGCAGTTTCCTTCTTCATTATCTACATCTGGAACAAAGTGGTGGTAAAGGAACAACAGCCTGAAGGTAAAATTTTAATGTAGATTAGCTCATAAGAGTTGAAAGAGCTGCGACACACAAACGAACCTCGGACCTGAGCAACTCGATACATAGAGATGGCCCTGGACTTTGCAATAGGTCGTTTTCGCTGGGCTGCTCCAGACGGTGGTAGGTGCTGTCCTTCCGCCTACCCACTAGGAACTCCAGTGAGCATCATTTTCTAGATGTCAGCGATAAGTTCCAGGAACAAGCCGCGGGGAGGAGTGGGCACTTCTTCCCCCACCCCACCCCATCCCCACAAAACTCTGAGATGATGTAACACCGGCCACCGTCTACTTAAGTTCCCACACAGCCAGGATCCAGAGACACAAACCTCGGACCCAAGCAACTTAACTGCAACAGTCTCTTCAGACCCTATTAAAATTTTTGAATTCCTAGAGTGCATGGCCGCAACAATATATTGCATCCAAAACAAACAATACAAAACGCATTGTCTAGCATTGCCTTTTCGGCAGGTATGAGTGGTGGTGGGTCTGGTCTCAAAATACCGAAGGTAACTTAGAGTATTGTGCAAATTGCCACACAAGCAGGGGGAGGTGTGGAATGGGAGGAGGGGGAGAACACTGGGGATTTTGGTGGGAGATTATGTGCACTGGTGAAGGGATGGGTGTTGGATGACTATGATTGAAACTCAACAAGAAATCTTTGTTACTTTACCTCACAGTGAAGCAATAGAAAGTACAAAAATAAAAAGAATTAAAAGAGCTGAAGACAGGTGCCTGACATTGGGCCTACAGAAACTGCATCTGTCAAAGGTTTCTATAAAGATATTACTTAGCATCCCTGTGTCCACCTACCTTGCCCTTTTAAAAATATATTTGCTATGGAGTTGTTGATCACATATCAGACATGGCTTGCAAATATTTTTCCCATATCGCAGAGTACCTTCACTTTTAAATATTTAAAAATTTTTAACTTGGTATAGTTTTGTTGCTGCTTGTGCCTTTGATTTCATATGCAAGTCTTCATCAGGACCCATATCAAGAACCTCTATTTTCTTCTAGGACTTTCTCTTTAAATTTTAATTCTTTAACCCATTTTATTTTTATGTGGTGTAGGCTAAGTTTTATCATTTTCTTAAAACCAGTATGATCCTTAGAAATCAATTCAAGGTGTTGCACCAGTATGCTCATCCATAGTTAAGTAAAATGTCATGACATGGATGTACCAGTGTTTTTTAAGTAGGCTGAGAAAATAAATGAGAAAATTAGCTCTGGACACTGGAAAAAGACTAGGAAGTCTATTAAAGGCCTAATACACCAATTTGTCAGCATCTGCAACCCCTTGGTGCTGTGCTACAGCTGCTGAGGTTAATTAGTGAAGACCTTACAGCTCATGACTCTAGGACAGCAGTATTCAATCAGTTTACATCTGCAGAACTGCCCCACAGGCAGTTTTCTGACCAAGATGACAGACCAGTGTTTTTCAGTCTTCACACCTGCAACCAGCACCAGTCCAGGGAGCAGTGGTTGGATACCACCACTCTAGGATAAAAAGGTTTACTGCCCACAAAGCTTACGAATTCCAATGTAACTCACCTCAACCGATTAGAAAACAATTCCTGTGATGCAGAATAATGTCCCGTTTCTCATGTGACCTACTTTCTATAAATGTATATAATTGAAGTCTAAACTCTGGAAGGTGGTGGGCAGTTTATCTGAATAATTTGGTGACTGCAACTCTGGGTTTACACTCAGAAAACTTTTGTAATGAAGCTGTATTACTAACTTTGTTTACAGAGGTGATTATTTCAGTCATCAATCATCCGAAGAATGTTTCCAGTTTAAGCTAAAATAATGAAGCAGTAATAAATAAGGTGTTTGCCTGAATGTTGTTTCTCTGGGACAAATACCCATGCGTTAAGAACATTGTGCTCGTATTACTTCCTCCAGAAATTATATATATATATATATATATATATAGGTTTTGTTCTGGGGCTACACAGCACCCATTAATGCTCAGAGCTTACTGATGGCTGTGCACTCAGGGATTACACCTGGCAGGGATCAGAGGCCATATGGAGGTGCCAGGGATTGAAACTGGGTCAGCCATGTGCAAACCAAATGCCCTAACGACTACACTGTCACTCTGGCCCCACTCAGACTATTTTCTGTTCTGTTCCATACCTGGCAGTGTTCCGGGCATACTACTTCTGGCTCTGCAGTCAGGGATCATTCCTGGTGGACTCGTGGGAGCATACAGGGTGCTGAGTGTCAAACCTGTTTTGGCCTCATGTGAAGCTATTTCACTGGATCCAAAACTTGGTGTACATGTAGGTTTTCAGGCCATACTCTGTAATGCTCAATTCCTGGCTCTTCTCAGGAAACACTACTGACAGTGTTCAGAAGACTGCCAGAGTCCACCGTACAATTTCTCTGGCTCAGAACTTAAGACTTTTAAATGATTTACTGAATAAAGTATTTAAACTTGACAGCTCATGAAATAAAACATTTTATTCTAACTTTTTCTATGTATTTTTTATTTCAATTATTAAGTGTCAGAGAAGCTGCCACCAATCGGCAACTTACGGGAAGACAGTAGGTAGACGATATCTAATAAAATTATTTTCCATAGTAGTTCACCTACTGAAGGTTTATCTAGTCTGTGAGATCTAATTTCAGAGGGATTAAAAGGATAAAGTCACCTTACAAACATTTTTTCCCAGTCAGAGACCAAGCAGGTAATTCATGAGTACCAAGTTACATTGGTGAGTTATTCACGGTCACGGTCCTCCCGTTGTTCATTGATTTGCTCGAGCGGGCCGAGTAACGTCTCCATTGGAGACTTTGTTGTTACTGTGTTTGGCATATCGAATACATCACGGGTAGCTTGCCAGGCTCTGCTTGGTTTGTAAAATTTTTAGTTATGTTTTTTCCCACAATTTTTTAAATTTCAAGATTTTTTGTTTTGTTTTGCTTTTGTTGATGGGATTACACAGCGCAGGGGGCAGTTGGTGGGTGTAACGTCTACATACTGGAAGATGAGGGATCTGGGTGGAGGAGGGCCCAGTCCCAATCCGAGCAGGCTTGGAAATCTACGCCCCGGGTCCTGCATACCTAGGTTCCTTGGTCGGTTCCTTCATGCATGAGGCTCATCCAAACGTGTGGAGAGTGGTCTTGAGCATGGCTGTGGCTGGAACTGGAGGTCTTCGGCTGCCGGGGCTCTGCTTGGGGTGGGGAGGGAAACTCGATCCACCCTCCTCCAAGGGGCCCCGGTGAGGACAGCTAGGCCCGGAGGCAGGAGACTCTGCGCTGTTCTCTTCTGGAAGAGGGTTTTAGAGCCTCTGGGTCTTGTCCATTGATGGGATGACACGGCGCCGGAAACACGAAGACCAGCCAAGGAACCCAGTTGTGCGGGACCCAGGGCGTAGATTTCCAAGCCTGCTCGGATTGGGACTGGGGCCTCCTCCACCCAGATCCCTCATCTTCCAGTATGTAGGCCGCGCGACATTGTATCATCTAGTTCTTACTCTGGAGAACCTGGCAGGCTACCAAAAGTATCCTGCCCACACGGCAGTGTCTGGCAAACTCCTCATGGTGTATTCAATATGCCAAAAGCCAGTAACAATGATGGGTCTCATTCTCCTGACCCTGAAAGAGCCTAGAATGTGGCACTTTCTAAAATCTCAGGGCTAGGATGAAGAAGACGTTACTGGAGCCTGCTCGGGGCAATTGATGAGCAACAGGAAGACAGTGATACAGTGATTGCTTTTGTAAATTTTGGAGGGGACACGCCCAATCAGCCATGTGCATGGCAATCACCTTAACCTCTATCCTTCCAGCCCCAATTTTAAGCCTTTTTAAAAGGGTAAAGAGAAAAACGTTATGATTTCTGTGAAGAGAACAGAGTAGCAAATATTTACTTATAGATATAGAATATAGATATAGACATCACTTATATAGAGGTGCATGAGTTAATACTTAAAAAATTAATTACATACTGTTGGATTAAATAAATCTACTTCTAGCACTGGAGTGATTTACGAAGGGTAAGGCACTTGCCTTGCATGCACCCAACCTGGGTTCAATCCCCAGCATCCCACGTGGTCCCCTGAGCAACGCAGCAGTAATTCCTAAGTGCAGAGCCAGGTGTAACCCCTGAGTATTGCCAGGTGTGACCCAAAAACAACAACAGCAAATAAAATAAAATAAATCCACTTCTAGAAATAGAAGTCATATATCTACTTGTATAGGAGTAAGATTGTTCTCTTATAGAGATTCATTGCCATGCTCGTTACCACGGCAAAAGATTAGAAGTGTCTTAAGAAATCAAGGGGCGGGGAATGGGGGTTGAATAATAAAATAAAATGATCTCATATCTCTGTGATAAGTCCATAAGAATTTATATATATATATATTGTTCTATAGACACAGACTGTTGAGAGAAAAAAATAAATTTTTAGGGATTGGTACCAGTTACATTGGTAAAATGGAGAAGTGGACTGGAGTGATAGTATAGCAGGGAGGGTGATTGCCTCACATGTAGCTGACTTGGGTTTTATCCCCAGAATTTCATAGGGCTCCCCAAATACTGCCTGGAGTAATTCCTCAGTATAGAGTCAAGAGAAAGCCCTGAGCATCACCAGGTGTGGCTGCCTCCCAAAAAATAGGAAAGGAAAAAGAAGAGGCAGGCATGTGTCTATGGAACACTCCAAAATGAGAAGAAAAATAAAGATTTTATTAAATACCCATAACTTTTTTTGTGTGTTTTTGCAGAAAGGTCACACCTTGTAGTACGCAAGGATTACCCCCGGCCCTGCACTCAGATATCATTCCTGGTAGGCTCAGGGACCCCAGTGGGAGGCATGCAACGCAAGGGCCCTACCCACTGTACCATCTCTCCGGCCCCTGTAAAAGCACATTTCTACCAAAATTCTCATAAAACTGATCATTGAGCACCTGATGTACAGGGCTGAGAGAAAGATCAGCTTTACTACCATAGATTTTTACATATCATTGTCATTTTGTATTCTCTCTTTTGGAGCTAAAACTGTATTAATAACTGGGCCCCCAAATTGTCTAACATGTCATTAAAGGTGGCTCTTTCTTCCTGTCACCTTCCCTCACACTCCCCACACTGTTGCTCAGTCTCATCACCAACGGAGACAACTTTGTTCACCACACCTCAGCATCCTGCCTGTTCATTTTGTTCCTTTCCAGAATAAGGTAACTTTTGTCTTATAGTAACTGACTTAAATTAAATCCACAACTAGGAAGGGGTCATGCAAAAGGTTAGTCTTTCAGTTCCACAATGTTATGTAGTAATACCTGATCTCTGCATAACAGGGATAAGTACATACAGATTGTTATGTGCTTATGATGAAAAAATCATTGCATTCTTTCAAAATAGTTCATTTTTTAACACTTTCACAAGAATCTGTTGTAAATATTTTAATTTCTCTCAATTATTTTGAATGCTGGGTAGTATTTTTTTTTGCTGTAATACAGTATGAGAAAGAACGTCAAGCAACTAGTCTTTCTGTGTCTAGTTAGAGGCATAAACATTACATTTTCTGATATATTCTTACTCCTGACAATCTTACTATTGGGCCCACTCAAATAAGGACAACTCAGGGCTAGAGCAATAGCACAGTGGGTAGGGCATTTGCCTTGCATGCAGCCAACCCAGGTTCAATTCCCAGCATCCCATATGATCCCCTGAGCACTGCCAGGAGTAATTC
>JAOXYA010067343.1:0-11695 GCA_028565675.1 Sorex palustris | reverse complement strand
CTGGGTTCCGAGATTTGTTCCTGAGTCTCTGGGATCATGGCTGTTAAGCAGCTTGATCAGGAGCCAGAGAGGCCGTTCGTGGGTGGCGACTAGGGGTCTAGTTGGGTTAGGAAGGAAAGAGCCGGCTCCACCCCCATCCCGTGAGGTCCCGCGTGTCTCGTCACTGTGGGCCCAAACCTCACTATCCAGTGGCCTCTGGAGGATGGCGGCCACCGGGCCACCAGGGGGAACAGGCCAAGGCACAAAACCTATTCCCACCTGGGGTGGCCCAGCGCCAGTAACCTATTGCAGGGACTGGACGCATTTCTGCCAAAAGCTGTTGGGTTCCGAGATTTGTTTCTGAGTCTCTGGGATCATGGCCATTAAGCGGCTTGATCAGGAACCAGACAGGCCGTTCATGGGCGGCGACTTGGGGTCTCGGTGGGATGGGAAGGCCAGCTCCGCCCCCATCCCCGTGAGGCCCTGCATGTCTCGTGTCTCGTCACTGCAGACCCAAACTTGACTGTCCAATGGTCTCTGGTGGGTTGCGGCGACTGAGCTGCCAAGGGGGAGCAGGCGGGTTGCGGCCACTGAGCTGCCAAGAGGGAGCAGGCGGAGGTACAGCACCCTTTCCTCCCTGGGGTAGCTTGGTGACAGTAACCTACTGCGCGGTCTGAATGCATTTCTGCCAAAGCTGCTGGGTTTCGAGGTTTGTTTCTGAGTCTCTGGGATCCATGGCCGTTAAGCAGCTTGATCAGGAGCCAGAGAGACCGTTCTTGGGCAGCAACTCGGGGTCTCATTAGGACAGGGAGAAAAGGGCTGGCTCCACCTCCAACCAATGAGGCCCCACATGTCTCGTCACTGGGGCCCAAACCTGACTGTCCAGTGGCCTCTGGATGGCGGCCACCGGGCCACCAGGGGGAACAAGCCAAGGCACAAACTCTGTTCTCACCTGGGGTGGCCCAGTGCCAGTAACCTACTGCAGGGACCAGACGCATTTCTGCCAAAATCCGTTGGGTTTTGAGATTTGTTTTTGAGTCTCTGGAATCATGGCCGTTAAGCAGTTCAATCAGGAACCAGAGAGGCCATGCCTCCAATTATATAGCTGAGCCGGAGGTGGTTCGTGGGTGTGTCTCCCATATACCTAACTTTTGGCCATTTACTTTCTTGGTAAACTTTGCCCCAAGTTTTTGGGGTCTGGCCAAAGGCACAGCAGCAATTTTGGGGTATCTAGAAGTCTGAAGGCTCCATCAGACTGCTGATGCACTCACCTCACAGGTACAGATTGACCTGCTGGCAGCACCATACCCCCTAATGACGTTGACCCTTATAAGCTATCTCAATTGCTTAATAAGTACTAGGTTAATACTCCTCCCAAGCACCACTGAAAAATGCTCAAAGCCCTGCTTAGGGTCCAGGGAAATTCGATTCTGATCCCATCCCTAACATGACAGGAGCCTCCTCCCAAACATCTTTTAGTGTAAGCCCTTGTGGCATGCAGCACCCTCAGGCCCAAGCAACAGCCTATTATCAGGTCCTAGCACAGCCAATTGGTGGAGAATCACTGGGAGTGTCCCCGGGTCCCCTAAGCACTGTTTGGGAAGCCCAAGAAACAAAGAAAATATCCTTCAGCTCAGCATTTAGGAGCAAACTTCTAGAGCGAGAGTAAGAGTCAACAGACTGGAGATAGTACAGAAGGTAGGGCGCTTGCCTTGCACGTGGCTAATCTGGGTTCAATCCCTGGCACCCCATATGGTCTCCTTAAGCTTGCCAGGAGTAATTCCTGAACTCAGAACCAGGAGTTACCCCTGAGCATCGCTGGGTGTGGCCCAAAAGGGAAAAAAATCATACTGGGGACTCATAATTGCTCTTGTATTCAAACCTGGGGTGCTATTCATTTATTGCAAATGTTTCATCAAACCTCAGTGCAAGGGGGCTGGAGCGATAGTACAATGGGTAGGGTGTTTGCCTTGCACGCAGCCAACCTGGGTTCAATTCCCAGCATCCCATACAGGTTCCCCGAGCACCACCAGGAGTAATTCCTGAGTGCAGAGCCAGGAGGTACCCCTGAGCATCACTGGGTGTGATGCAAAACAACAACAACAACAACAAAAACAAAAACACCTTAGTGCAAGGCCTGAAAGCCTGGCCCTGGTTAAGGACCATGGTTAAGGACCCTGCCTTGTCTGCAGCTGACTCAGGTTTGACCTGGGCACCAGGTGCTGGCTTTACTCACTGCACTGTCTCTCTGTCCCTGACTTGACATTTTCTTGGTTTATGATCCCTCACACCAGACTGACTTCTTCTTGAGCATTTTTGAGAGTTAGTAACCTTCCCTCACTGCTCCCCAAGCAGATGATATCATTTCTTGACTATTCTCGTTTCTCACTCTCCCACCATTGCCTCCCAATCTCTCACCTGTAGTTTTGCACATTGGAATTAGAGATGCCAAAGAAGAGAACTGAGAACCAAGAGCTGTGTGCTTATTTTTATTCATTGCTGAATTCCCAGCCCCCAGCACAGTGCCGAGTGTGCAGCTAGTTCTCAAGTAGAGGCTTACCAAATGAAGGCAAATGGGCAGAACAGATAAACCTAAAGCAAGAAAGAGCCTTTGTCTCCTCTTCTTATTTATTCTGAGTCACAGTTTCCAAAGGTTGGTTACAAGGTGACTTTGAGGGGACTGGAAAGATAGCAGAGGGGTTGAAAAACTGGCCTGCATGAGACTGATCCTGGTTGAAATCCTAGGTACCACATATAATATAAAAGTCTTTGAACACGGTAAGGAATCACTCCTGAACACATAAATACTCCACCACCAAAAAAAAAGAAAGAAGCACACACATTGCATTTGGCAGCCCCTCTTCGATTTCTAGCACCACGATCCCCTAAGCACTGCTAAGTACATTCCTGGAGTCCCTGAACACTGCTGGGGCAGGAGGGAGTGGCGCTTCCAGTATTCCCAGCACTGCTGGGCCCAAGCAGGACTGAATTCTTGGAATCTCACGTTGAATGCGCAGCCCAAGAATCACCGGAAAAAGCCCCACAGGCCCATTTTTCTTCGTTATTGCTTTCTTGCTGCTGATAGTGCTGGTGGTGAGTGTACATTAGCTGCGACTAGGCCACATTTTCCTTTTTTTTTGGTTTTGAGGCCACATCTAGCAGTGCTCAGGGCTTACTCCTGGCTCTGCTCAGGGGTCGCTTCTGGCAGGGGTTAAGGGACCCTTTTCGGGATTGGGGACTGAACCGGGGTCAACTGCATGCAGGGCAAATGCCATAACCCCTGTCCATGTCTTCAGCCCATAGACCACATTTTCTTGAGAATGTGGTCAAGATTCCAAGGATACCAAGATCCCAAGGATGCCAAGTGAGAGTAAGCACCATGTTTGGTTGGACCTGGGTGAGTTCACTCCGCCTGGGTGGCAGGCATGCCCACCTCCCGGTTGGCAGAGCTGGTGCAGGATGATGCCACACTTGAGGATGTTTGTGGGCTCACCTCCGTGTGACGAGCTCTGCTTGCACTTCATCACATGCATGACTCTGCCCGGAATATGGTACAGCATCTGTGGGGGATGCTGAGGGGCGGAAGGCTTTGTCTGGCTCAGAGCATCCTATAAAACTAGCAACAATTTGTTCTGGGAAGAGCAAGAAATGACAAGTCCCCACCCTGGCAGATTTTGCTAAGAAAAACTGGATGACTCAAAGGTGTGCTAAGGAATGGATGCACTCAAGATTTTTTGGTGGGGGGCAGGAGTGCTCAGGAGCTACTCCTGGCTCTATGCTCATGGTTGCTCCTGGTTGTGCTCAGGAACTATATGCAGTGCCAGGGCTCAACAGGTCAGTTAGTACAAGCATTTTTTTGGTTTTGATTTTGGAACATACCTGGTGGTGCTCAGGGCTTACTCCTGGCTCTGGGTTCTCTTGGCAGTGCTCAGGATATTGCACATGGTGCCAGGGATTAAACCCAGTTGACCTTGTGCAAGGAAAAATACCCTACCCACTGTACTCTCTCTTGTATATGCATTTGGGGTGTGGGGGTTGGGACCACACCCAGTGGTGCTCAGAAGATCACGTGCTGCAGGAATCCAACCTGGGCCACCTGCATGCAAAGTAAGTGCTCCAGCCCATAGAGACCTTTCTCCATTTTTCTGGTTTACACTTTCATTTTGGGGTTTGGGGCCTCACAGCATAGTGAAACAGACTATTTCTGCTCCATGCTCACTGACCTTCGGCAGTGCTCAGTGTGGTGTTGCAACTGAACTGGGGTGGACTGTGAGCAAGGTCTCACTTCCTGTAGCATCTCTCTTGCCCCATCCATCTCTTTAGTTGCAGAGGTTGCTGGGGCGGAGCCCTTCCACTGTGGTGCTCACATATGACTGGTTGCAGGAAGTCCCAATTTTTTTTTTTTTGGCTTTATGGGTCACACCTGGTGATGCACAGGGTTTACTCCTGGCGCTGCACTCAGGAATTACCCCTGGCAGTGCTCAGGGGACCATATGGGATGCTGGGAATCGAACCTGGGTTGGCCAAGTGCAAGACAAATACCCTACCCGCTGTGCTATTGCTCCCACCCCAGGAAGTCCCTATTGTGCGAGGCTCAGAGAACAGGGCTGGGGAATCCTGCCCAGCCCACGGCCTCTGCCCAGCTCAGCCACAAAACTGCAAACAAGTCCTTTAGCCACTGAGTGATTCCCCTGGGCCCACAAATCTTCCAATTTTCTTTTTGAAAGTGGGAGAGGTTTGGGCGACAACCAGTACTTTGGGGGAACCATGCAGTGCCGGAAACTGAACTCATGTTGACAGCATGCAAGATACCACATATATTCACTCTAGCCCTCAAATCATTTTTTCATATTTGCTTTTGTTCACTTAAGAAATTTAGGAAAATGAACCCACAGCCAAAGATTGTAGAGGGGGAATGTGCCGATACCACATAGGATTCCCCCCACAGCAACAGGAATAGCCCTTAAGTACTGCTAGGTCTGGTCTCCTGACACCTCAAAAATGGTACTAAAGGAGGCTTAAAAACAACAACAAAAAAATAGGGCAATCCTTCAGGCCAATCACAGAGCCATTGCATGAGTGGACAGGCCCGGCAGCACTTTCTGAGTCCCCAGTGCAATAAGGGATTTCCCTATGCACTCCAGTCAGGAGCGTGCGAGTGAGCACAGCCAAAGGGGTGTGACCCCCCCACCCTGGATGTGTAGGCACATGGGGCAAATACTACAACTACAGAAGAGATTGCAACCCCCAGAGAGCCCAGCTAAATCCAGGCAAGTGCCACAGTGGTATGTGAGACCCCACAGAGGAAAGCAGGGTCAGGGAGATGGCTCCCTTGATCAGGTAGAAAATACACTTCCTTTCGAGCTGGCATCCTTTTATTTCCCTGTCTCTGAAATGATCTCTGGACGAGGAGTGTGTGTGCCAGGGCCTGTGGGTACACAAATGTAAATCAATTTTTGTTTTGGTTTTTGGACCACACCCCACAGTGCTCAGATCTTACTCCAGCTCTGCGCTCAGGGATCATTCCTGGCAGTGTTCAGGGACCATATGTGGTGTTAGGATCAAATCTAAGTTGACCATCTGCAAGGCAAGTGTCTGCTTGCTCTGCATTTTTTTCCTTTTATTCACATCTGCCGATGCTCAGGGGTTACTCTTGACTTTGCACTCAGAAATTACTCCTATATGGTGCTTGGGGGACCATATAGGATGCTGGGAATTGAACCCACGTTGGCCGCGTGCGACGCAAACACAAACACCCTACCTGATGTACTATCGCTCTAGCCCCTTGCTGTGCACTCTTGCTAGCCCCGAAAAATCAGTATTTTATAGAAAATAAAACTTAACATGTTTTGCTTCAAGATTACTCTTTTGTGAGGCTGGAGAGATAGTGCAGGGGCTAAGACACTTGCCTTGCAAGCGTCTGAGCCCAGTTCAATCCCTGGCACCACACATATGACCCTGATCCCCTCTAAGAGGGACTCCGAGCACAGTGCCAGGATTGAGCCCCAAATACCACACCAGGTGTAAACCCAAATCACCCCCATCTCTAAAATTACCCTTTTGCAATTAACCCAAATATGCCCACTTATTTATTGAGTAAATAAAAGAGGAAAACAAGTTGTTTAAATTTTGTATTGTCATACAAGTGATTTTCATATACAACTGTTAAATGGAATATTTTTCTACCCCACCCTCCTTGCCAAATCACAATAGCTCAATTCTTGCGAGTATATCAAGAAATTAAAGCACATATCCCCTTTTTAATTCAAGAGTTGATTCGAGACACTAAGACATTTTCTAAGCAATTTTTTTGTTTCTTATTTTGGGGCCACACCCAGCTATGCTCAAAGGGTGGTCGGGGGACCATATAGGATGCTGGGAATCAAACCTGGATTGTCCATGTGCAAGGCAAGTGCCCTGCCCTCCGTACTAACTCTTCAGCCCTTGAAGTTAGCAATCTGGTATGGACAGTTCCAGTGCTTTTCAGCTTGTCCCTGAATTTTTCTCTTAAATTCTAGGCAGTAACTGATTGCTATTATTGCCCTTAAGCTGGATAAAGCTATTTAGTGTATAAATTATAAAATAATGATCACTAAAGAATACATTTATGATTTACACATATTATACTCCTTGAAATACATAGCACCATGAATAGAATTCTCAATAGTTCTGGGTTTTTTTTTTAATTAATAAAAAAAATACATGAGTTATAGTTTGTATGGAGGGTTTTGGGATACTCCAGGCTCAGCTCGGGAGCCATTCCTGCAACACTCAGCAGGGCGTAAAGTTGGGACTTCTGCATGTAGAGCCCTTAGGCCACCTTAAACCATCTTCATTCAGTCCCTTAAGCCACCTCCTCAGCCTATGAGATTGTGATTTTAAAATTTTGTTTTAAATTAGGGTTTCTGTTTAGTGGTCACACCCGGTAATGCTCAGGGGACCATGCATATGGGATGCTGGGGATCAAACCAGATTGGTGGAATACAGAGCAAGTGTCCTATCTGCTGTACTATTTCTCTGGCCCCATAAATTAGAATTTATTTTTTGGTTTTCTGGTCACATCTGGAGATCCTCAGGGCTTACTTTGGCCTCTGCACTCAGGGATCATTCCTGGTAGGGTTTGGGGGACCATATGGGTGGTAGGAATTGAACCCAGGCTGGCAGTATTTAAGGCAAGTACCCTACTCACTCCATCCCCAATTTTTGAAAAAAAAATATATACAAAATCTTGGGGTCAGAACGACAGTACAGCAGGTAAGGAGGACATCTGCCTTGCATGCAGCCGACTAGGGTTCAATTCCCAGCATCCCAGGCACCGCTAGGAGTAATTCCTGAGTGCAGAGCCAAGAGTAACCCCTGAGCACTGCTGGGTGTGGCCCAAAAAGGAAAACAAAATCTCTCTGGCCCATGCACAGTATTTCCTTTTCACTCCCCACAGTGCTACTTTTGTCCTGCAGAGATTCAAATTCTGAGTCTTATTCTAGGGATACCTTAATCCCATAAAATATGACTTGTTAAACTTTTCTATGGGGTTCTCCAGGTAAAGCTAAAGTGTACACACTGTACTATCGCACCAGTCCCTAACCAGAGGTTCTTCGACTTCCTGGGCCTACCGTTTCCGTTTAGGTCTCCTAATACAGCCCCCCACCCCACCATTCCTGAACCCTCCCTCCCAGGGTGGCAACTCTGAGAAAGTGTTCCCAAAACAGGCTATAAGGAAACAATCCTATCCTTCCACCAGGAACAAAAGGGAAAGTCAGCTGAACTGTGCTTTTTAAAACGCTACACACAGCCGTGCGTCTTATTTGGTGGTGGGAGAGGGAGATTTACCTTAGTTGGCTTGGGGGTTCATATGCAGAGCTAAGGACTGAACTCAGGATTTCTGCGTGCAGGGCCAATGGCCTATCCCTTCAGGTTTTCCCCATAATGATGGACACAAATGGTAGTTCTGTGGAATTTAATGCTATATGCCGCCATAGTCTTACACTGTGCTTTTTATCCCTACCCAGAACACAGAGAGCAACAGAATCCTCATTCGAAAACAGTCACCACCAACATTTTTTTTTTTTTGGTTCTTGGGCCACACTTGGCGGTGCTCAAGGATGGTGCTCATGGTGCTCTGCGGGGGCCATCTGCAATGCCAGGGATTGAACCCATACTGGCCACAGGCAAGGCAAGCACCCGTCCTGCTGTGCTATATGCCGGAGGGCCCCTCCCCACCAGCCTTTCAAGCTCTTTCTTCCTAGTACAGCAGTTCCTCAACTCTGTCCCAGTACCCAAGTGAGATACTGGGATGTGTTCTCAGGGCAAACCTGGCTGAGGCTCTGACAGGCCTGAGGGGAATTTAGTGGCTGCCAGAGACTGTCTTCTTGAAAAACTCAACACTGTAGTTTTAAAGCTCTAGGAGGGGTTCGTTACACAGAAATGCCACAGGTTTCCTGAGATCACGGATTGTCACGGGGCAGTTTCACAAACCACACTGCTCACATGTGGGAAGTGCAGCTGGTCTCAGCAGGGGCCTGAAGCCCTTTCTGGCAGATGGAGCTCTGCTGAGAGGCCAGGGGGAAGCGCCTGGAGCAAGTGCTCCCACCTTACAGAGCGAGCGTTCCCCAAGGGGGAACCTCCCAACCACCGAAGACACAGGCTGTCTCAGTCCGAGGTTCGGTTTTGAGAGCTTGGTTTCAATGCTGGTTCTCACGGGCTCTGAAGGCAAAAGAGGGCAAGAGCGGTTCAGGAAGATGGCTCAGTGGCTGAGCACTGGTCTTGCCCGTGAGACTCCGGGCTCAGTGCCCAGCTTAGCCTTCTAAGCACAGCTGGGTGTGGTCCAAACTTGCCCACAACAACTGGAGTCAGCCCCAGCACAACTGGTTCCAAAACACTTACCCCACTTCTCAAGAAAGAAAGAAAAGGTGAAACTAGACCTTGGAAATAGCTCCAGTGGCTGGCACACATGGCCAGGGAAATCTGCACCCCATGGCCTTTTCTGACGCTGCCAGCTGTGGCGTTGGTGATCCAGAGCACTGCCAGGCAGACCCCGCCCAATAAGGGGCAACTCCGTGTCAACAGCAGGAGACCAGCTCAGGGGAGAAAGCACTAGGTGTACATGGTTCTGTATCCTTACACTGCCCAGTGCATCTGGGTTGAACGGGGGCCCTCTCAGAAAACACTCCTGAGAACATGACCCGCAGACTCCTGTTTTCTAGCAAGTTCTTGCAAACGCATCACCTGAAGGCACCAGATCAAATCACTGAAGAACATGCAACCAAAGTCAGTTTGCTCCACATGTCCTGGCTGAAGTATTTGACGTGCATTTCCTATTGGTGTTTCGGTCTCTCAAGGAAGCACAGGGGGAAGAACGAAGAGAGATTTGGATTTCTGGTTGGGGACAAAACCCAAAACACTGAAGCTGTAAGAGACAAATGGAGTGATGCATGGCCACAATTCCTTTTGTGAGTTTGGAATAGAGTCCCCCCTGGGAAAGAACAACAAACGTGGAGTGACAGTCAGCAACAGCACCCCGCAGAATGTTGACAAATCATAATTCTATTAACGACATCTTGCAAGGAGATGGCTCTTCTCTGGGTTAATGCATCAGAATCAGCTAATCGAGAACACGTGAAATATCACAGCACTGACACTCTGGGGACATGTGCCCCCTTTGGCAGTCCCGATAGGAAGGAGAACAAGCTTGGCCCATGGCCACGGTCACTGCAAGCCCTGGGACAGCCCAGCAGCCCAGGAACACGGTGGCCGGCCTCCCTCAGGTCACTGAGTCTTTCTTCTTCCGGAATGGTGACTTCAGCCTCTTCCACACGCTGCTCTTAGGTTTTGATTTCTTCTCCAGGGCCAGGACAGCTTCCTTTTCTTTCCTGCGGATCTCCCGCACCAGGGCGTGGAACACGTCATCGATGTAGTAGCGGTAGGCAGCCGACGTCTCAAAGAACGGACAGCTGAACTCCTGCGCCAGAGCCAGGCCTTCTTCTTTGCTGACCTTTACAGATGGGAAGACAAAAATCTTCCCTGTTAATCATGAGAAACAATCATAATGGCTTCCCCACACAGCCAAGCTGCTAACGGAATGGAAAAGGGACCCACACCTACACCTAGAGCTATTTAATATTTAAGCTCCCAAAGAAACAGAGATCTGCTTTTATTCTTTAATCCTTTTAGGGGATTTGGGGCCCGCACACCCTGAGTGGTGCTCAGGACTCACTCCTGGCTCTGTGTGCAGGGATCATTCCTGGTGGAGCATGAGGAACCCCAGGTGGTGTCAGGGTTTTACCCAAGTCTGCTCCATTCAAGGCAAGCATTCTCTGCCCACGGTCCTATCCCTCAGACTCCTAAAAGGATTTCTGACCAGGGATCAAGTGAAAAGCATGATGGATGAACTGCTTCCAAGAAGCCTGTGCCCATGACAGCTTCCACCAGAGGCCGAGAGGATACCCTTTCACCGAACCTTGTCTCTCCAGCAAGCAGCAGAGCTCTGGACCCCACTGTTTCCTTGAAGGATGCTGCCGCCTCTCCCAGAATCCCCTTTTCTCTTTACCTGCCCAGCCAGGGCTTACAGGTTTCAAAACAAAAAGCAAATACTGAAGTCTAAATAAATCCAATTGCAATAAAAACAGATTTATTCTGAGGTTTGTTTTGATTTTGAGCCACATCCGGCAGAGCTCAGGGCTTACTCTTGGCAGAGCTTAAGGATCAAACCTGGATCGAGGATTGAACCTGGGTCAGCCACATACAGGGCAGATGGCGCTACTCTCTATACTATGGTTCTGGTCCCTTTACTCAGAAGCTTAAAGAGACAATTTATGATTCTGCACCTGATGCAACCCCTAAAACACAGATTTTTTTTTTTTTGAGGGGATAACCACATCCAACAGTGATCAGGGCTTACTCCTGGCAATGTTGGGCAGTCACATAATATGCTGGGGACCCAACAGGGAAGCTTGCAAGCCCATGCCTTTCCCGTGGACCACCACTTTTGCCCCAGTCAGGAAAAATTTCAAGGTTAGCAAAAAATTGTACTTTTATGGTAAAGAAATGCAGTCAGTGTTTTCCCCCCCTTACCTGTCTCAGTAGATTTAGGTCAGACTTATTTCCCACAAGAACCACGGGCGTATCATCAGTTCGTCGAACTCGATAAATTAGCTGTTTGAATTCCCTAACTTCATGGAAACTTCGACGGTCGGTGATCGAGTAACAAATGATGAACCCTTCTCCAGCCCTCATGTACTGATCCCGCATGGCAGTAAACTCTGCCTAGAGGGGAACAAGGGTCATTAGTGACTGATGCATCCAGAGCTACTGACATACTAGCCGCAAACCTCACACAGAAAGCAGAGCTGTCCATTACCTGCTATCCTGAGTCAGCATGCATAAAAGAAGAGAAGAGATGAACCAGTGAGGATCTCTGCAGACCTTCCCACCCCCTCACTGAAGCGCAAAGGTACTAGCCCATGGGGAAGGAATACCTGTCCGGCTGTGTCCAAAATGTCCAGATTGGCAGGCTCATCGTCAATACGAATCCGGATTTTATAAGCATCTTCTACAGGAGGGAAGAAAGGTATATTGTAAACCCACACATGGGAGCTCGAGAGATTAGCGGGTAGGGCATTTACCTTACACATGGCAGACCTGGGTTTGATTCCCAGCATCCCATATGGTCCCCCAAGCACCGCCAGGAGTAATTCCTGAGTGCATGAGCCAGAAGTAA
>JAOXYA010067298.1:0-11696 GCA_028565675.1 Sorex palustris | reverse complement strand
CAGTAACAACAAAATCTCCAATGGAGACGTTACTGGGCCCGCTCGAGCAAATCGATGAACAATGGGAGGGCCTTTACATTTACCTTTTACCTTACTTCAAAAAAATAAATTGTCCATTTTGGGACCAGAGAGATAGGGCAGCAGGCAGGGCATTTGCTTACATGCAGCCAACCTAGATTCGATCTGAGCTTCCCATATGGTTCCCTTGAACCCTACCAGGAGTGATCCCTGAGTGCAGAGTCAGGAGTAAGCCCTGAGCACCTTTGGATACACCTCCTCCCCCAAAAAATCCCAGGTGCCAGGGATCGACCCTGGTTTGGCCACTTCAAGGCAAGTGTTTTACCTGGTGCACTATATTTCTGGCCCCATTAGAGTACTTGTTTTTTTGTTTTGTTTGGGGGCTACACATGGTGGTGCTCAGGGATTTCTCCTGACTGTGGAATCACTCCTGGCAGTGCTTTGGGTGCCGCATATGGTGGCAGGGATCGAACCTGGGCTGGCTGTGTGCAAGGATAGCACCTTATCTGTTATGCTCTCTCTCCAGTCCTACCTCATTGGAGGAAGAGGAGGAGTTTATTTGATTTACAACTTCAACAGGTCAACTGAAGATAGTTTCAGAATTGGGAATTTCTAGAAGACAGCCGTGTCTAAATTCTTGAAGATGTTGATGAGGGCCAGAGCAATAGTACAGTGGGTACTTGCCTTGCATGGGGCCAACTGGGGTTTAGTCCTGGCATTCCGTATAGACCCCCAAACACTGGTAGGAGTAATTCCTGGATGCACAGCCAGGAGCAGCCCCTGAACATCGCCAGGTGTGGACAAAAAACAAACAAACAAAACAAAACAATACATCAAAACTCAAACCCACCAGCCCTCCCCCCCAAAAAAAAAGTTTATATCATTTTATTTATTTTATTTATATCTATTTTGTGTGTGTGGTGCTAAAACTCAAACTCAGGGCTATATACATGTGAGACATGTGTTCCACCACTGAGCTACCCTCCCAGTCCTCAATGTCATTCGGGGGTGGGAAGTGCTTGGGGGTCACTCCAAGTTCTATGCTCTGGGAGTCACTCCTGGTGGTGCTTGGGAGACAATATGAGATGCAGGAGATCGAACCATAATTGCTGCAATCAAGACAAATGCTTTAATCCCTGTACTTGGTCTGAAGTCCTCAATTTCATTCTTTACAACAGGATGCTTGTGTGCTTGTGCATTTTGCCAATACGTGTTTTGCTGGGTTCCTTGCGGTTTTTCTTGGAGTATCTCGACCCAAACTTCTTGACCTGGTCACATAGTTTCAGTTTCCAGGATGGTCAAAACACTCTATCTATCTTTAAATAGTTATGTCTTATTCTAGCCCATACCTTACACATCTACTGGGTTCAATCCAATTTTGTAACCTCAAGGCTGCTGGACTGTTTACAGAAAGCAATTTTGCAAGTTAATGAACTCCTTCCTAGCCTTCCTAGCTCCTTTCACTTCAGGTTCTGCCCTCAGGGATCACTCCTGGCAGTGCTTGAGGAACTATATGGGTGCCAGGGATCAAACCCAGGTAGGCTGTATCCCTGTCATCCCATTGATCATCAAATTACTCGAGCGGGCGCCAGTAACGTCTCTATTCCTCCCAGCACTGAGATTTTAGCAGCCTCTTCTTACTAGTCTTAATGATTGGAGGCTCTTTCAGGGTCAGGGGAATGAGACCTATTGTTGTTACTGTATTTGGCATATCGAATACGCCATGGGGAGCTTGCCAGGCTCTGTCTGTGCGGGTGGGACACTCCCGGTAGCTTGCCAGGCTCTCCGAGAGGCATAAATGGGTAGGAAGTGTCTTATAATGTGTCGCACGGTCCGGAAAGCGGTCTGGAGTGTGGCGGTGGTTGGGCAGTGGAGGTCAGCTGCTGGGGCTGGGTCCTTTGGGGTGGGGAAGACTCTCGCCTGCCCCACAGCCTGGTGCTGAGTCCGGTTGGCTGTGTGTAAGGCAAATACCCTGCAGCTGTACTAGTGCTCCACCACCACTAAGGGAGGGGAGGGGAGGGGCGAGGAGGGAAAGGAAAGTAGAGCTTGGAGTATGGAGGACAGGGCACTGGCCTTGCATTCCCCAGCACTCCATGTGGTCTTCTGAGCACCACCTGGAGTAATTCCTGTGTGCAGTCAGGATTAACCCCTGAGCACCACCTGGTGTTGGGGCCGCAAAACATAACACAACCTGGAAAAGAAAAAGGGAAGGGAAGGGGCCCCTGGCAGGTCGGCAAAGGGTCGCTGTGAGCTTCCAGTGTTGTGTTAGGTCCCTCCAAGGCTCGTGGGAGCACTTAAAGGAAGAAGCAGATCAGCTTGGATCTGGTTAAGCAGACTCTGCAGGCAAATCAAGACAAAAACAAAAGGTTTTTTTTTTTGGCATAAATCAATAAAAGGCACAACTAAAAATGTTCCGAACGATAAGAGGGTTTATAATCTCCTGAAATGAAGACCCAGAGGTAAATTTCAGAACTGGCAACTCATGGGCTCAGGTACTTACCCAGAATCCAGGTTCCTTCTGTTCTTCGCTGTCTTGCGCTGTGTGAGCTTTTGTCCCCATGCCTGTCCCTGAGGTTAGTTGTCTGCAGCTTCTTCGAGCACGGTGTGCTCACACAAGGATGCTGCTCCAAGGTTGCAGACGAGAAGAAAGATTTTCTGTTTTTTACTTTTGGGCCACAGCTAGTGGTGCTGGGGGCTACTCTTGGCTCAGTGCTTGGGGGCCAGGTGGTCCTGGGGATCTGAATCTCGGGCATATTGTGTATCCTGTTTCTTGGTGGGTGGGGGAGGATTGTCTTCTTCTCTTTGGACCACACCCGGCAGTGCTCAGGACTCCTGACTCTGTGCTCAGTGATCACTCCTGGCAAGCACAGGGACCGTATGTGGTACCAGGAATCAAACCTGCCTTGGACACATGCAAGGCCAGTGAAGCGCATTATCTGCTATTCTATCTCTCTGGCCCTCTGGTTTCCTTTATTTATTTATTTTTTTAATCACCCTGAGATACAGTTACAAAGTTGCTCATGATCGGGTTTCAGTCATACAATGTTCCAACACCCTTCCCTTCACCAGTGTACGTTTCCCACCACCAATGTCCCCAGTTTCCCTCCCGCTAGCGCCCCCCCCACACACACACAAACACACCCCAGCCTGCCTCTGTGACACTTTGTTTCTCTCTTTTTCCTTTTAGTCACTGTGGTTCTCAATACAGGTGCTGAAAGGTTATCGCTTTACCTCCTCTCAGCACTCAGTTCTTGTTCACAGTTACCATTGTCATCGTGGGCTCTTCTCTGTCCTAACTGCGCTCTCCCTTGCCTCTCTGTGGCAAACTTCCTACCAAGGACCAGTCCTGGTCCTCATTTCTACTCTCTTTGGCTATTATTCTCATGCTATTCAGACCCAGCATTCTTATCCTTCAAGGCCCTGTTCTTGCCCACAGTGGGATTCGTAAGCCCAGGACTGAGCTTAAGGAGGAGAGGAGTGTTGGAGAAGTCCTTCTCCATCACTTAACTAACTGGCCTCTTAGAGTTGCAAGCTATATACTCTATAAATCTCCAGACCTCATCTACAAATGTGGTTGAAACTTCCTGCCTGGTCTTTCTTACGTGATTTTTGAGAATCAAACAGAAAACTTCTGGTTAAAGGATTTGAAAATGGGAAACTCAGAACAAGAAAGGGCTATCTGTTCTGTCATGCGCGGTGTGGTGAGTGCTGTGGCCTCATGTAGTCTGACCTTTGGGAATTCCTGCCTGCCTTCCTGGTGCAGAGGGCCAGTCACTGTCAGAATTTCCATGCCAACCTGAGTCCAATAGCTGACATTTACCTCTTTGAATAATGTGTTTATGGGCCATATTGGGGAAAATGTAAAAGACAATAGAGGAAAAAAATATATGTGTACATTATAAAATGTATGAGATTTTAGATTTTGAAATAGAAGCCTTTGTTCCTTGTTTTCTTTTGAAATGAAAATTTGTAAATGGACGGGAGGGTCAGAGAAGTGTCTCAGAGCACTAGAGTATATGCTTTGTGGGCAGGAGGCCCAGGTTCCGGCATGGTTCCCCAGCACCAGAGGGAGAAACATCACCCCCCAATGCCAAGCTGAGCACTCAGCTGGTATGGCCAGTGACAAAGGGAGGAAAAGGCTGAAGAAATGGAATAGGGATCAAACTTTGGCTCTTTAAGGCATGGAGTGGCCTGTGACCCTGGTGTGTGACTGGATGTCAGTCTAGCCTCTGGACTTCCTTTTCCATTTTCTGCTGCCAGCACCTTTCTCTGATGTCCACCATCACATCTTATACAAATTTCCAGTACTAGAAACTATTCAGATCTTAAAAATAGTTCCAGGGGTGGGGCTGGAGCAATAGCACAGCGGGTAGGGTGTTTGCCTTGCACGCAGCCAACCTAGGTTCGATTCCCAGCATCCCATATGGTCTCCTGAGCACCGCCAGGAGTCATTCCTGAGCGCATGAACCGGAGTAACTCCTGTGCATCGCCGGGTGTGACCCAAAAAGCAAAAAAAAAAAAAAAAAGAAAATAGTTCCAGGGACTGGAGCGATAGCACAGCGGGTAGGGTGTTTGCCTTGCATGCAGCCAACATGGCCGACACAGGTTCGATTCCCACCATCCCATATGGTTCCCCCGAGCACCGCCAGGAGTAATTCCTGAGTGCATGAGCCAGGAGTAACCCCTGAGCATCGCCGCATGTGACCCAAAAAGCAAAAAAAAAAAAAAAATCCAGATGGCGCCATCTAAGCTCATTAAAGCCACGATACAGAGACGCACAAATAAAGCTCTTGGAAGAGAGCAACATAGAATGCCACAGAAATGCCTCCAGATCCCGCCTCAGGCTGTTTCCTCGGGTACAACCCGGAGGGGGGTGGGGGAGTTCCTGGTCCCTCCCCAGCTGAGCCCTGGGAGCCAAAACCTCCAGAACTCAAGTGTAGCCATGCTCAGGGCTGCTCTCCACAGGCTCGCACAGCCTCGTCCATGAGCGCATCTGCTGAAAACCCCAAAGTCACCGGCATGTTTGAAAAAAAAGAAATTAAATTAACCTCAGCTGGGTAACTGTATTTAAAATTTTAGAATTCTTGCAGCACGTGGCCGTGTGACGTGTTATATGCTGGTAATATTTTATACAAGGGCTTACTGGTTCCAGGGTGTGATGATACAACAATCTCCACTCACTTTCCTCTAAGGAAATTTTTTGGGATCATTTTTAGCGGATTATTCATAACATCAGCAGTACTGTAGCACTGTCCTCCCGTTGTTCATCGATTTGCTTCAGCAGGCACCAGTAACGTCCCTATCGTGAGGCTTGTTACTGCTTTTGGCATATCGAATATGCCACGGGGAGCTTGCCAGGCTCTGCCATTTGGGCGGGATACTCTCGGTAGCTTGCTGGGCTCTCCGAGAGGGATGGAGGAATCGAACCTGGGGGCCGGCTGCGTGCAAGGCAAATGCCCTACCTGCTGTGCTATCGCTCCTGCTGAGCCAACATTAGTAAAAACTGTCACTCTCTTCCCATTGTTCATCTATTTGTTCGAGCAGGCCCAGTAACGTTTCTATTGTAAGACTTGTTGTTATTGTGTTTGGCATATTGAATACGTCATGGATAGCTTGCCAGGCTTTGCCGTGCGGGCAAGATACTCTCGGTAGCTTGCTGGGCTCTCCGAAGAGGAGTGGAGGAATCGAACCCGGCTAGCCGGGCTGACTGTGTGCAAGGCAAACGCCCTAACACTGTGCTATTGCTCCAGCCCTAAGTAATACAAAATAAATTATTTAGGTCATGTGTAGGGGGCAGGGTTTGGGGGTCGGGGTGGAAACATTCGAAATATGTGGTGGGTAGGAATAATGGGGTGGGATTGGTGTTGGAATATTAAATGTAAATTATTCTGAACGACTTTACAAAAATAAAATAAATCGTTCCAGAGGCTGGAGCCATAGTACAGAGGATATGGTTCTTGCTTTGCACGTGGCCAACCCAGGTTTCATTCCCGGCACCGCATATGGTCCCTGAGCTTGCCAGGAGTGAGCTCTGAGTGTAGAGCCAGAGTAAACCCTGAGCCTCATTACTTGTGCCCCCAAAAAGAAAAGAAAATTCGATGGCCAGATCCTGAGAGACAGACAGGGGTTAAGGCACTTTTTTTTTGGAGGGGGGGAAGTTAGCACCCTGTAGTGCTCAGGGGTTACTCCTGGCTCTGCACGCAGGAGTTACTCCAGGTAGTGCTCAGGGGACCATATCGGATGTTGGGAATCAAAGCCAGGTTGGCGCTGTGCAAGGCTGTGTGCAACCCTTCCCACTGTGCTATCACTCTGGCCTCAAGGCACTTTCCTTGCCTTGATCAATCCTGGTTCAATTCCAGCACCACATATGGTACCCAAGACTTGCCAGGAGTGATCCCTAAGAGCACAGAGTCAGGAGTAATCCCTGAGCCCCAGCAGATGTGGCCTAGAAGTTTCTATCCCCCAAATATCAGCTCCAGTCCACTGCATAGCAGGGACTACAGACTAGGACTAGGCACATGGGAAGTACCCAACCACTGGAATTTCTTTCTTTCTTAAAAATTACACAGTTTCTATTTGGAGGTTTTGAAGGGAAGAAGCGAGAGAAAGTGGGAGAGAGTGGAGAGTCACGTGCTCAAGAGAGAACCCGGGCTTCTCCAAGGGCAGAGAGAGCCCCTACACACATCCCAGCATTTAGACAAGAAAGCAGAAAGTCCACATCTCAAGAGGGGAGATGCGGGCGACACATGTGCCCACGCACCACATGTGCTCTGCCACATGGGCTCGGGCAGTATATGCGCCCAATTACTCAATTTTTTTGCTTTACAGGCTATCAGAACAGGAAGGGTCCCAAAGAATATCTAGTTCTGTATACCTTCAGTGTTCGTAGCAGCAAGCACTTACACCGCATTTACTGTATGCTGAGTGTTCTCCCAAGTCCCACTCACTTTTTATTGTTGTTGTTTTGTTTTGGGGGCCACACCCAGCCATGCTCAGTGGTTACTTCTGGCTCTTTACTCAGGGGACTATGTGGGATGCTGGGGATTGAACCCCGATCAGCCGCATGCAAGCCAAGCGTTTTACCCAATGTACTATTTCTCCAGTCCCCCAAGCCCCACCCACTTAATCCTCAGAGCAATTTAACTAAGGACCTCACACTGGAGATTAGAAGAAACAGAAGGCCCAGAAGCCTGGAACTTTCTCCAAGACTGGAGGGTAAATGATAGACCCAAACTCTGCAAGCTTGCTTCTGGCTTCAAAGTCCCTCGCTGTAGCCACTGTGCTCACTGATTATGGAAAGTCAGCCCCTGAGAGGTGAAGTGACCCACAGTGACAAATGGTTTTAGAACTCTCCCTGCTGACTAGGGCTTCACTACTCTCCTGCACCTTTCAGGATGGCCCAGAGGCCTTGATGGCTCAGTCCTTCCCTGACATTTCTGCAGAAGCACATTCTGTAAGCAGACGTTCCTGCAGGGCCAGGAACCAAAGGGTCAGTGGGCTTTTTTTTTTTTTTGCTTTTTTTGGGGGGTCACACCTAGCGATGCACAGAGGATACTCCTGGCTCTGCACTCAGGAATTACTCCTGGCGGTGCTCAGGGGACCATATGGGATGCTGGGAATTAAACCCAGGTCGACTGCAGCTGTGTGCAAGGCAAACTCCCTCCCCGCTGTGCTATTGCTCCAGCCCCTATAGGCTTTTTTTAAAATACCCCAGAAATTCCTCTTTCAATAACCATCAACTGGTATGGGGAACTCAAGAGAAACGAAAGCACTACTCAGGAATGCAGATTATTTTAAGAGCAGTAAGATGCTCTTGTTCTTTTTCCCCTTTGAAAAAGCAATCATCACCCAGCCTGGCCCTCTGAAGGGACTGACCAGAAGAGTGTCCTTTGGCAGTACCACCCTCCTAGGAGTATGTTTATCAGTGACTATGTCCTCTCTAGCTGAGAAACTCAGTACTCCTGAATCAAACATGAGGCAGAGGATGTAGAAGGTTGGGGAGACCTGGGGCCAGCGGAAGGAGGGATCCTGGATGCTGGTGGTGGCTGTGGTCTGGCAGCACTGCAGGTATGAAACAATGACAACAGTGGGTGCAATCAGCTTGCTTCCAGGACGGGGTAATCCCCACCTTGCTCCAGTCTGCTCTCTCTCACTCATGCCCCATCTCTCAACAGGGCCAAGATGGCCGCGGTTTTCTGTAGATTGGTATTTGTATGAGTTCTCCATTGACATACATTGACACTGGCAGACAGATCTTAGTCAGATCAGCTCTCTGAAGTGCATCTAGCCTATTTAAAGGTGCTTGCTGGCGAGTAGCTTGGTAGTTAACATGGAGTCTCTAAGAAGATGGTTCTCATCTGAGCCCCTAGAAGAAATGGTGCTCTTAACAGAAATAATGAGATATTTTAATCACCAAGTTCTTAATTGTGTGCTAAGTCAGACTAATAGGGTCTAGATTTGCAGGCACCAAAGTTATATGTGTGTGTGTGTGTGTGTGTGTACGCACACATAAATACACACACACACACACACACACACACACACACACACACAGAAAAGGCCCAAGGGATGGAACTCGGCAGTAAAGTTCTTACCAGACCTGTTGGGAGGCCCTAAATCTAGCCCCCAGCACTGCAAAAGAAAAATAAAAGACAAAAACAAGGTGAGAGAATTGGGGGGAAAAACACTTAAAATTTGGGAAATCATCTGTTTTTCCTTCCATCTGAACAGTTCCCAGGAAAAAATATAGCACAGCAGCCATCAGAGTTTAGTTTGAGAGTCACTACAATGAGTAAAGTATTCAGAAGCGACCTCCTTATTGGGGAAGAAGGAGGTGCTATTTGAAGGATGGGTAAACATCGGGGCAGGAATTAATTGGAAGAATCTTTTGTTTGTTTTGGTTTTGTTTGTTTTCTGGGCCACACCTGGCGGCTATCAGGGGTTACTCCTGACTGCACTCAGGAACCTCTGGTAGTGCTTAGGGGACCACACAGGTCTGAGGATCGAACCTGGGCTGGCCACATGCAAGACAAGCACCCTACCCACTATACTATGACTCCAGCCCTGATTAGAAGGTTTTAATCCTGACAAAGAGAAGAAAAAAGAAAGAGGCAAATGGCTTGATCTATTGCTTAGTCTAAGTGACTGTGGTTATTCCAATATACATAACAGTCTGTGTCAGTCTCTCAACCTCTCATTTAAAAATGAGGGAAGGGAAAATCCTTACAAAGAGAATATAACATGTAAATGCGATACATAAGTACATACATAAATAAGCATTCATGTATCTGGACAACTCTAGAAATACCCAATGTTGAAAACGCCCAGCAGCATAACTAGTGGATTGCCCTAGGTTCTGAGGGGAGCAGTCTAGTGATCCTCTCCATCCTTCCTTTCATAAATTAAGGACTTATTTTATTATTTTTTAATTTATTTTAGGGTTTGGGCCACATCTGGTGATGCTTAGAGTTAATTCCTGGCTCTGAACTTAAGAATTACTCCTGGTGCTGGGGGTTGGAGCAATAGCACAGCGGGTAGGGTGTTTGTCTTGCACGCGGCCGACCCGGGTTCGATTCCCAGCATCCCAAATGGTCCCCTGAGCACCGCCAGTGGTAATTCCTGAGCGCAGAGCCAGGAGTAACCCCTATGCATTGCCGGGTGTGACCCAAAAAGAAAAAAAGAAGAATTAGTCCTGGTGGTATTCAGGAGTAATGGGATGCCAAGGATTGAGTCACAAGCAAGGCAAACACCTCACCTGCTGTACTATTGGCAAGTACTCCTTTCAGTGCAAGTTATTGCTCCCTAACTTTTCTGTCTTAAAGATCTGAATTCTGCACATTATGTTTTCTGAAAGTTGAAAGATGGGTGAAGATGCTCCACATCTGTTCAATTCAGCAAGTAGGCTCTGTCCTCTTTGCCACCTGAACATATGTGCTACCATGACCACTCCAAGAGACTCTTGGCTCCCTCGAGGTTCCAGGGTGGGATTAGGCTTTAGCCACTTCCGTCCCACACCACTGTCACTCATGCAATGGAATGCCAGGCCGTGAGCTCCAGAGGGATGCATATGTCCCTCCCCCGTTCCTTAGCTCCCCACCACACGTGCATTTCCTTATTTTTCCTCCAAATATTTATCGACAGCATATTTTGGCCGCTGCTCTTTTTTTTTATTTCATGATCACGATCACGATCATCCTGTTGTTCGTCAATTGCCTCGAGCAGGCCCCAGTAACATCTCCTTCGTCCTAGCCCTGAGATTTTAAAAAGTGTCACATTCGAGGCTCTTTCAGGGTCAGGAGAATGAGACCCATCATTGTTACTGGGTTTTGGCATATGGAATACGCCACGGGGAGTTTGCCAGACCAAACCGTGTGGGCAGGATACTTTTGGTAGCCTGCCAGGTTCTCAAGAGTAAGAACTAGATAATTAGAAATGTGGCCGTGAGCTTTGGGGAGCAGGGCTTTATAGTCTCTGGGTCTAGGCCGTTGATGAGATTACATGGTGCTGGGGGATATTGGTGGGTATAACACCTATATACTGGAAGCTGGGGGAATCTGGGTGGAGGAGGCCCCAGTCCCAATTCGAGCAGTCCTGGAGATCTATGCCCCGGGTCCCACACACCTGGTTTCCTCTGCTGGTTCCTTCATGCATGAGACTCGTCTGAACATGTGGAGAGTGTTCTTAAGCATGACTGTGGCTGGAACCAGAGGTCGTCAGCTGCCAGGGTGGGATTTAGGGCGTAGATCTCCAAGCCTGCTCATATTGGGACTGGGGCCTCCTCCACCCAGATGCCCCATCTTCCAGTATGTAGGCATTACACCCACCAACTGCCCCCGGCGCCATTTAATTCCATCAACGGCCAAGACCCAGAGACTATAAAACCCTGCTCCCAGAAGAGAACAGCGTAGTCTCCTACCTCCGCACCTGGCTGTCCAAACCAGGGGCCCCTTGGAGGAGAGTGAGTTGAGTTTCCCTCCCCACCCTGAGCAGAGCTCTGGCAGCTGAAGACCTCTGGTTCCAGCCACAGCCATGCTTAAGAACACTCTCCAAATGTTCAGATGAGCTTCATGCATGAAGGAACCGGCAGAGGAACCCAAGTGTGCGGGACCCAGGGCGTAGATCTCCAGGCCTGCTCAGATTGAGACTAGGGCCTCCTCCATCCAGATCCCCCATCTTCCAGTATGTAGGTGTTACACCCACCAACAGCCCCCGGCACCCTGTAATCTCATCAATGGCCAAGACCCAGAGACTATAAAATCCTACCTAAACTAGTCTTGTACAGTTAGCTAAAAGATGACCACATCAAACTGCACTAGAGACTTTATAGACTAATAGCGTGCTTTGAGAGTTACACAGTTGGCCTCTACATGTTATTGTTCTTTTATTTTTCAGTCACTAAGAATAGCCAGAGAAGCAGCCCTGACCTACTTGGGTTAGGCAAAGGGTTATCCTGCCAGTGGGATCATGACATTTTTGGCAAGAGATTCCTCTTCTAACTGTCAGAATTTGTGCCATGGCAGATCTGCCTTACTTACAGGGTAACTGTCTTACTGGTCCAGCTGGTTAGATTATTTATTGATTTTGATGTATTCGATATGCCATACACAGTAACAACAAAAATCTCCAATGGAGATGTTACTGGGCCCGCTCGAGCAAATCGATGATCAACGGGAGGGCCT
>JAOXYA010067297.1:0-23992 GCA_028565675.1 Sorex palustris | reverse complement strand
CCCCCGCCAACACACACACCTCTGTTCATTATAACCAGTATTCAAACCAGTGATATTGATTGTTGGGACTTGGAACTGGCAGCTGGCAGGATGGCACTGCAAAAGCATTCTGATTTCTTTCTTATTTCCCAGAGATGCCCTCACGTTTTAGCCAAAAGAAAAAAGGGGTTTAACAATTCTGTGACATGCGTCTCTAAGTCAGCAATAAAAAGAATTCACCGCAGGGCCACGGGGCCGGAAGGATAGCACAGTGGATAGGGCTCTTGCCTTGCACACAGCCAGCCCGGGGGGTTGATCCCCAGCATCCCATATGGTGCCTGAGCACCTCTAGGAGTAACCCACAAACCTTGCCAGGTGGGACCCCAAACAACCACCACAAGGCAGGAGTTCAGTTGTCCGAGAGGAATTGCCCAATGGGTGGGTCCTTGGGGCGACTGACGCTCTGTCCTACCTCTCTCCCCACCATGTTCCCAGGAGCGAGCACCCACTGGCACAGCTCTACTGCCACTCCATCATGGAGCACCACCACTTCGACCAGTGCCTGATGATCCTCAACAGCCCGGTGAGTTCGCGCCGTCTGGGCCTCCTCCGAGCGTGATTCCAGCCCTGCTCCCGGCCCTGTGCTCATGCTCACTTTGCTCCTTTCTGGGGCAGGGGACCGAACCAGGGTGCTGGTTGTCACTGCATCCCTCCCCCACATGGGCTTCTCTGCCTATTTCCCAGTGTCCCCATTCCACCCAAGAAATTATTTGCGGGGGGCTTGGGGGTGAAGGCCGCACCCAGGGGTGTTGGGGGTATAGCATTCCTGGCTTGGTACCCAGGTCTCTTCCTGTGCTGCAGCCGCAGGGAGCTGAGAGGAATCTCTGGGGCCCCCCATGGGGGAGAAGGAGCCCTTTGAGCTGCCTCCCCGGCCCCCACCCAAGGGTGCTCAAGCAGTTTCTAGCACACAGGTATATAGAGGAGGCTACAGGCCAAACATTTACTGATTGATATTACACCGTGAAGGAGTTATCTAATTTTTTGTTTGTTTTTTTAGAATTTGGTTTTGTTATTTGAGGGTTATCTTATTATTTGGTTATTTTTTACTTTTTAATTATTTTTTTTAATTTTTTATTTTGCTTTCTTTTTTTATTGTGGCTCTACCCAGCAGTGCTCAGGGCATACTCCTGACTCTGGACTCCGGGTTCACTCCTGGTGGGCTCAGGGAACCAGACCGGGTGCCGGGGATTGAACCCGGGTCAGATGCATACAAGTCAGGCACCCTACCCACTTGCTGTACTGTGGCTCTGGCTCAGAAATTTCTTTTTAGATGAAAACTTAAGAATGCTCTGGGGGTCGCGACCCGCACTTCTTGCAGTGAGGCCCCCAGTTAACCAGAGCAGTCCGGCTGCCAGGTGAGGGAGATGCGGCCCCCCCCCATGCCCAACTCACGAGGCTTCTCTCTCCACAGGGCAACCAGATCCTAAGCGGCCTCTCCATCGAAGAGTACAAGAGTACGCTGCGCATCATCAAGCAGGCCATCCTCGCCACCGACCTGGCGCTGTACATCAAGTGAGTGCCCGGCCCGCACCGAGACTTGTCAACAGGGCTAGGCCGACACCCGTGACACCTAGGCAGGCCACACATGGTGGGTCAGGAAATGTTCTGGCCCACGATGGGCACCTGCCACGGGGCAAAATCTATGCTGCTGGGCTGTGACACCCACACAGAGGACCAGGGTCTGGTTGTATGGTGGATGGGGAGCCACTTCCCCCAGGCCCGAGGAGAGAGCACTGTGTCCTGGAGGGCAGAGTCGCTGGGGGCCTTATTCCCGATGCCCGGAATTGGGGGATGCTGAAGACTACCCTGTCCTTTTCCGTCCTGATGAAGCAGACGCGGTTCACGGTTCCTTTCCTCGTGGCCAGTGGGACACCTGCAGGGCGGGGCGGGTAGTGCTGGCTTTGCCTCTCAGAAGTGGCCATTGGGGCACACACAGGTCAGCAGAGCGGGGAAGACCCCGGTGGATTTCTGCCAATTCTGCCTGCACACAGGTGGCAAATGTTGGGTGTGGCCTGCAGGAGGTGCTTTAGGAAACGGTCATGTCACAGACGCCGCTCGAGGCCCTGAAGGCGCATCCCCCTGCCATGCTCATACAGGGCAGAGGCCAGGCTCCTGGCCTCCTTTGCCCAAAGCAAACAAACTGAATCAGGAGCTGGAGTCATAGGACGGTGGACAGGGCACTTGTCTTGCACGCAGCCAACCTGGGTGCCCTAAGCCTGCAGGAGTGATCTTTCAGCACCGCTGGGTGTGTACACACACACACACACACACACACACACACACACCAATTTCATAAATCATTGACATCAAAGTTTTACCTCCGTTTTATTTTCTTAAAACCACACTCGACTCAGAAGTGCTATTATTTGGTGATCTGTGGTTGAAAACTTGGCGATGGTTAGTATCTCACATAAAGAAATGGTCAGAAGGCAGAGGTGAAGTATTAAGTATTTTGTTTTATTTAATTTTTTGGGGGGTGGCAGGTGGTTGGGTTACACCCAGTGGTGCTCAGGGCTTACCCCTGACTCTGCAGTCCAGAATTAATCCTGGCGGTGCTTGGGGGACCAATTGGGATGCTGGGGATTGAACCAAGGTTAACCACATGCAAGGCAAAATGCCCATTATACTATTATTCCTCCAGCCCCCGTATTAAAGACTTTTAACAGTAAATTATAAAATAAATAAATAGTAAATTATAAAATAGTAAATTTTATATTGGGCCTTAGGTTAGGAAAAGATCTGTAACAGACCCTCCCTCTTGCCCCCCCAAAAAAAAACTTTCTATTCTGTCAATCTTTGCAAATAGTTGGCCAGAGGTTCGTTGTAATTAATTTACTCCCCACCTTCTTTTCCTTTTATTTTCAAGACGGCGTGGAGAATTTTTTGAGCTTATTAGAAAAAACCAGTTTAATTTGGAAGATCCTCATCAAAAGGAGTTGTTTCTGTAAGTCTGTTTACTGCCCCATTCATTTTCATCACCATCAGAGTTCAGTGCCATCATCTGTCATTGGGCGTGTTTCAGGGGCTGTCACCGTCATCGGGGAGCTCTGCAGAGGGCTGCTGGGGACGTTTCCTTGAAAAAGAGATGGATCTGCTCCGTCATGGAGGAGACCTGCCCGCCCAGCTGTGGAGACATGTCCCTGCCAGGCCTGGGGGTGGGGTGGGAGGGTGGGTCCCCTCCCAGTGTTTGGAGAAGTGGAGTGACCACTTGGTTCGGGGAGGAGGTAGAGCACAGTCATGCACATGGACTGCCCGGGTGCTGCCTAGCCCTCACCGTCCAGGGCACTGCCCAGTGTGGCCCATGGCAAGAGAGACAGAACTAAGTTGCCTCCTAAGGACCATAGCAGGCAGGTGGCCGTGAAGGGCTAGTGTCACCCAGAGTGGCCTGAGCGGTGACCCAGAGCCTGTCCAGATGCATTTCTGCTCCTCCCACCCCCTCCCCCACACCGAGTTGCTTCTGTCACTCCCATGGCTCAGGGCATTAGAAAGAGAGCAAGGGTCAGCCATGAGGGAGAGACGCAGAGGCCCCCGGCCACACTTGCAGCCAGCCAGACCCCGTCATCGCTCAGGTTCTCGCCACACTCAGACCCCCATGGCAGGAGGTGGTTTCTGGAATTCTCCGTAAGCACGCATTTCAACCGGAAGGGCGGGTGTCTGGAGCACCTGGCCTGCAGGAGGGCCAGCGTGGTCAGACCCAAGACAGCACAGAGGGGAGAGTATCGGGGGGAAGACACTCGTCCTCCCCCAAGCACTTCTAGGTACTTGATCCCCTGTACCCCGGGCCCGAGTCAGTGCCTGCCCCCTGAGCATGCCATGTGTGGCCCAATCTCTAGGCCCTGCCCACCAAATAGGACAGTAGAGAAACGTTCTGTGGTGGCTCCAGCTCAGCACAGTAACCCATAGACTGGCATTGGAGAGAGGGTCCGGGCTTTACCATGAGTGTATCTGGACGGCCCAAAGGGCCATTTCCACCAGGCCGGATAGAGGAGGAAGGAACAGACACTTGGCCCAGATGGTGTTCGGGGGCCACTGTTTTCCCCAGAAGGCTGGGGCACACACATGTATCCCTTCTGTCCCCAGGAGATGCTGTTTAATCAGCCTAAGGCTGGTCCCCTGGGAGTCACCACTCAGGTCAGATCACCAGGAGGGTCCCGTTGACCCTAGAGGGCCTGTGGTCAGTGGCTACCCTCTGAAGGCAAGCAGGAATGAATGTGTTGGGTCACCTGTCACCGAGACGGCAGTAGCAACTGGGCACTGGGGGAGGCAGCCCAGTTTGTGCCTGTGGCTGACCATCCCTCAGGGTGCTAGTCTGGGCAGTGATGTGCCTGTCCCGAGACACTCGGTCACTTGCTTTGTCTCCTGCATGGGCCCCCCTGGAGCTTGGCACACTCTGGTCATCTCTGGCGGGGTCTGTCCACAGGGCAAGGGCTGACTGGGGCCATTGTTCCCTCACAGGGCCATGCTGATGACGGCGTGCGACCTTTCAGCCATCACGAAGCCCTGGCCCATCCAGCAGCGGGTAAGGCAGCACGACATCGGGTTAGGCGACAGTGTCCTCTTGCTGGTGACCCCAGTGTTTGGGGGTCAGCATCTTGAGTTTTACGTTGTAGCATGGATGTAGATGGCGTCTCTCTGGGCAGACACAGGAGCCACGAGGGCCTGGTAAGCCCACCCTTAGCCCGTTCCTTCAGGAACTGCTGATGCAGGCCAGGTGCCACCTGTGTCCTGCAGCTGCCATGCTACAGGGCTGGATAGAGACTGTACCTCCCGGGAGAAGGCTGGAACTTGCTTTCTGATACCCTCAATCCCCTGCCAGGGTCAAGTTCAGAATCTTAACCTGTACCCCCATAAGATGAAGAGTACCTGTGGAATGATCACCAAGATAATATTCTTAAGTGGGTGCGGGGAAAGGTTGAAAATCATGTATATTGTTCACTCTCATTTCTCTAAGATGGCATAAAATAGAAATGTATAAATATATAATTAGAATGTTTAAGAACTAGGGAAAATAAGATCACATATAATTTGTGATTTCCTAACATGGGAAAAGGAGTAGCATGGTGGAATTTGAAGCTAAAGGGTTAAAGTTGCTTAAGATTTAACTTAGAAACTATGTACATTGTTTTTTAGATTTTTCTGTGGAATGGCCCACAGCCAGCAGTGCCCAGGAGGCCATATGCAGGGCCGATTACCCAACTACAAGCCGCATGCAGGGCAAGGCCCTACTGGCTGTGCTCTCTCTCCCGTACATGATTTTTATAGTTATTAACCTTGAAGGTGACACAGAGCTCATCTGGTTCGCACACCCACACTGATAAGGAACTATTTCACTCCAGGTGACATTAGGAAGGAAACTTGACCATTTCGGCGCAAGGCCTAGTTTATAAACAAAAAACAGGTTCATAACATTCTGTTCAGCCCTTGAGTTTAGTGGTGACACATCAATGAATATTCACTGTGTGGGTCACTGACACTGTCCTCCCATTGTTCATCGATTTGCTTGAGCAGGCCCAGTAACATTGTGAGACTTGTTACTGTGTTTGGCATATTGAATATGGCATATTGTAGTTTGCCAGGCTTTGCCGTGCGGGCAAGATACTCTCGGTAGCTTACCAGGCTCTCTAACACGGGCGGAGAAATTGAACTTGGGTTGGTTGTGTCGGCCACATGCAAGGTAAATGCCCTACCTGCTGCGCTATAGCTCCTAAAACAAAATTCGGCAACGCATTTAATGACATCACAGGAACTCAGCAAAGTCCTCACCATGTACAGGTGCAGGCAAAAGTAGCAATGCATGCCAGCACCGCCCGGATGGCTCATAAGGACCAGGTTACGCAGAAAGAGGCTCGGGTAGATGAAAGGGAAGCAAGTCAGCGGTCACTGGGTATGACTTAACAGACACCATTTCCGGTTTGCCCGGAGACCAGTTGTGAGTTCAGCGGCCCTCCATACTGATGGGCACCCAGGACTTCTTTCCCTGCTGACCCTTGGAAATAGCACTGGTGTCCTGTGGTTTCCTGCTCAGAGAGCACCATCTCTGGGCTCTGTGAGTAGCACGCGCTGAAAGCAGATGAGATGTACTTCTCTGACTCTGACTGCCTCGTGCTAACTTTCCGGACGTGGTGGAAAGCTACAGGTTTCATAAGCTGCGCATCACCTGGCGTTGCCGAGCTGACCATGGTGCCCTTCTCCACGCCTGAGCTCATGTGTCCTTTATTCCAGATAGCCGAACTTGTCGCCACTGAGTTTTTCGACCAAGGAGACAAGGAGAGGAAGGAACTCAACATCGAGCCCGCTGTAAGTGTGGGGCCCGCTGCTGGGAGAGCCTTGCAGCTTTCTTTGTGTGCTTCTGTGAGAACTTGTCTTGATGGTTTCTCATTTTTAAAAACTTACTAGAAGCACATGTGTTAATTACCACCGCATGTACCCCCCCCCCAACTAAAAGAGCAAAGACAACTAACTTTATCACTTGCTTTTCCCTGCTAAATACCTCATTTATTGGTCTCCCAGATGCTCTTCTAGATAGAATTTATGGTGATGACATGAGAGAACAGGACTGGTCACCGTCCATGCCCAGCTGGCATTGGTTGCTGCTCAAAGCAGCACCGGGAGAGACATCTGAGTCTCGAGGGCAGTGGGGCAGGGGTGGACTGTCATGTCCTCAGCCAGACATCCTGCATTTCCCTGGTGTTTCGGGGCGTATTCATGTAACACCCCATCCAGCTTCTGCACAGCCTCCCAGGAGGGATCTCGGGGAGGAGCCCTTTTCCATGCCCCTGATGGTCTGAGTCATGCCAGGAGATGGCTGGCAAGGCTACGCTCATGTCCGTGTGTGCTGGTGGGTCAGGGGACCAGGGCAGCCTCGGCTGACCCTGAGGCACATCATCCAGCCCGCTGCTCCTGAGTTCTCTCAGTGTGTTACTGTCTCTGCATTTCCAGGACCTGATGAACAGGGAGAAGAAGAATAAAATCCCCAGCATGCAAGTCGGCTTCATAGACGCCATCTGTTTGCAGCTATATGAGGTACGGGCGTGTGAACTCCCAGGCTCGAGGCCCTGAAACTGTGCTACGGTTCTCGGGCTGATAAGCACACTTTTCCACGTGGAGCTGGGAAAACTATTTCTAGTCACCATATTTTGTTCTGGGTTTTTTTTTCCAAAACCTTGTACCACCTGGGGCCAGAGTGATAGCATAATGAATGGAATACCCAAGACCCTCGAGCACAGAGGAACAAGAGGGTCTTGATCACATGGGCTGGTCAGCCAGGTGGGTCCGGCTAGGCAGGCACCTGAAACCTTGGACAAAAATCGGGGTGCAGGAATCTGTTCTTATACTCAAAAGCAGCATTTTCTTAGCTCGGAACAGGGAAGTTCATCCTGGGTTCTGACAGGATGATCATCTTGGAAAACACTCCACCCCCAGGCAGAATCATCTCTCTAGATATTATACTATAAATCAGTTCCAAAACCAAGGAGCCAGATCGTACATTTCCACCATGACTTTAGTACAGCAGGTAGGCACTTGCCTTGTACATGCCCTGAGCACAACTAGGGGAGTCCTCCCTGACCAAAAAAAAAAAAGCCTTGTATCTCCTGATCTCAGACAGAAAGCACTGAGGGGTCCCAGCCAGCTCCCCTTTTCTGAGGAATTAAATACTGCGTGGGCTTGTCTAGCAGCTCCCTTGTAAGTCTGCAAAAGAAAAAAGAATAATCCAGCATTTTCCCATCAGGAGAGTATGGCTTTAACATTAGAAAGATTCTTTGCTTTTTGTTTTTAAGGCGGATTAAGGGAGGCGACAGCAGAATTGAGCAGGTTCCTGTGTCCGTTCCAACGTCCTTCCCCAAACAGGTCCGTTTCCTAGTTTGGCTCTGGGTGCCCACAGAGGGAGTGCAACATCTCTCCTGGTCTCCGATAGCTTCCACAGGTGTCTCTTTATAGGGAGCGTACAGTGCTTCCAGAGCGGTCCTCCCCCAGGGAGGGTAGATGAAGCCTCCCCACCCACTCCCAGTCCAGACGTTTTTCCCAGGGACTGTCAGCCCCTGCAGGGAGAAGGAATTGGTTCCAGGTTGCACAGGAAGTGAATGAGTAAAAGGGAATCTGGACACCAGGGTCCTCGCCACGGAGCAGAGGAGCTGATGGGGAGACAGACAGGAGAGCAAGGGGAAGGGAGAACATGGCGCCGGGGTTCTCTGCCTTTGTCCTTTGCAGGTGGCACAGGTAGCACCTCTGGAAGAACAGAGACATCCCTTGGCGTGAAGCGTTCCTCAGTTAGACTAAGGCTGCTCCTAGGTTTCTCCCCGTAATCAGGTCAAAAGAACAATCAGGTCTCTGAAGATAGCATTTATTCTTCTGCACCATCATGCAAGGATTTGTTTCCTGGGACTCTGCCGTTAAATCCCATGTGATATCAATAGGTCATTCATAATTCTGCCGAGATAACCACTAATGCATGGTGCTTTAGGACGGTGGCATTTAAGTGCTTTTTGCAGTCTGTCATTATAATGCACATATCACTCATGCTCTCTAAAATATTTCTATGACATGTTCAAGTCATTCCAAAATAATAACACTGTACTCAGTTCCTTGTGGATATTTGCCATGTTTCTTAACAATTTTTTTTTTTGCTTTTGCTTTTGCTTTTGGGGTCATATCCAACGATGCACAGGAATTACTCCTGGCTCTGCACTCAGGAATTACTCCTGGTGGTGCTTGGGGAACCGAATGGGATGCTGGGAATCGAACCTGGGTCGGCCGCATGCAAGGCAAATGCCCTACCCTCTGTGCTATCGCTCCAGCCCCTTTAATGATTCTTAAAATCTGCATTGACTATTTTTGTGGTATTGGATATCGAATTGGAGTGGGGGTTGGGGGGGGGACGCAACAAGAACCCACTACCCTGCGAAGCAGCTTGGCACCGAGCCTCTCCCCTAGCTTGGGCATATGCCATACGTGTGCCCTGTCCAGGCCCCCATGAGTGAGTACCTGCTCCCCCCCCACCACCACCAGGCCTTGGCCCGGGTGTCCGAGGATTGCTCCCCCTTGCTGGACGGCTGCAGGAAGAACCGGCAGCAGTGGCAGGCGCTGGCCGAGCGGCAGGAGACGACGCTGATCAACGGGGAGAGCGGCCAGGCCAAGCGGAACTGAGTGAGCGTGACCTGCCGTGGGCGCGTGGCAGCCGGGTGCGCCCTCGCCGTAGCTCGTGGCTCGTTCTGCCGTGCTGGGTGGGAGTGGCGTGGCCACGGCTGTGCTGTCCACTTCGTGCACTTCCCGGAACTTCGTGTGTGTCTTTTTCATGCCACTGGGATCAGCCTCCACCTGGATGAGAGCCCCCAGGGTCATGGGCTAACATGTGTTCCTGAACTGAGGTGACCGTCCTCTATGTCTGTGTTTTCCTAAGTGACCAATCTTTCAAGGATGTTTGGAACCTCTTGGCTTTCTCCAAAAATAAAGGGGGTTGGGGGCAGAGATACAAACCTATTCTGTGACAGTTAAAGTCCTTCAAAGCAAAGATGAAAATGAGTGGATTTTAGCTGGTCCGTCTGTCCTCCGGATCATGAGACAATCATGATCTGAGACAAATGGAGCGAGGTGGGGTCGGAGAGAAAAGGTTTCATTTCTGCACAACGTTGTCAGAAAGCGTCCTTGTTTCAATGCAGTGCATGGAACCCAAAGGCTTCGGGTGAAGGCACTGACTCACCCAAGGGGGAGAGGGGCTCATGGACCGGACGCAGGGCATGACCCCAAATGGAGCAGCCCCCCAAGTCTGAGAGTTGTTAGTGTCACAGGATGGAGTTTCCTCCCCAAAGCGACGTCCTTGTCTATCTCTCCTTGGAAGCAGACATACTGGGAGCACTGTAGACCAGGAGGGGAGAAGGATTTGCTTTTGAATTCTTCGTCCAATGGAGCAGAGGGATTGATTGTATTTATTTCAGTAGTCAAGGGTGATCTGTGGGTTCAGGCAGGAGACCCCTGGCCCAGGCTGCAGCCCAGAGAATGGACGTGGGACCTCCTGGGGTCCACCTGAGGCACTGCAGTGCGTTTGGGGGCAAGAAGCTGCAGCCCTCGTGAGGTTTGCAGGACCAGCCCACCCAGTCTCAGGGAGTACAGGGGCTTCTCCTGAGCACTGGTGAGTGGAGCATTGACAAACACAGCTGACCGGTCAGGGATGGGGCACTCTTGGTTCTTCCTTCCCCCACCCCAAACAGTTTGGGCTTTCTCACTCACGTGGGTGGAAATGAGGTGAGTTTCTTACCCCTTAAACTGTCTGAAGTGGAACATGTTCATGATTTTTTGTTTCCTTAACCTCTAAGTGCACCTGTGTATCGTGACACAGGGTGGCCTTCTTCTCGCCTAACTCTGTCCTGGTGGTAAAGACTAGTCTCATCCTTCTGTTTTTATTTTGGGATCTCTTAAGTTGCCTCTAGCTGGCACTGGTGTATAAATTATAGGCTCACAAATACGGACCTACCTATGCATGCAGATGTGATTCCTTAGTAGAGAACAGCGTTCAAGGAATAGCAATTTTAAATAACCTACCTTTTCTACACTTCGTGATTTAGCGTCATGCTAAAATCCACATCATATACTTGAGTAGTTTTCTCTAGACGCCCCTAATATATGTCACAGATTTTTAAAACTGTGTGGAATATTTGTGTGTCATTTTAACGAGAGAGTTTTAGAAATTAAAAGGCTATCCCTGTTTTATTTTTGGATATAGAAGAGCGGGCTTTTTTAGAATCAGTTAATTCTGAGGAGAGTCATTCTTTCCATATCTGGTTCAAGGGCATAAGTTAAAGCTCTGCTTTTATATGAACTTTACTTTCTAATCTCTCTGAGTTGGAAGAATATATATACATATATTTATAGAGCCCTCCTTTACCCGCCCTTATATTTATATTACCCAGAAGTAGCAAGGACTTGCCCTTGTTCCCAGTATAGCTAAGTGCCACACCCTCCCCACTGCCCATCGGCAAAGCCCCACCTGTTTTCTTCGGCATGGTTCGGAGGTGTGTATAAAACTGCTGGCCTGGGCTGGAGCAATAGCACAGCAGGTAGGGCATTTGCCTTGCATGCAGCCAACCTGGGTTCGATTCCCAGCATCCCATATGGTCCCCCGAGCACCACTAGGAGTAATTCCTGTGCATGGCCAGGTGTGACCCGAAACGAAAAAGAAAAAAAAATCAGCCTTACCTCTCCCAGACACTTGGTCTCTGTCCATCACCATCCTCTTTGTCCACGCCTGAACAAGCTGGTCCACAGGAAGGCTGTGGGGTAAAGCCCCCAGGGCTGCTGTCATTTCTCCTTTGGCGTGTCTAGCCCTGAAGAAGCAAATGCCGTACCTAGTTCTGCAGCTTCTCATGCACATCCCCAGCGAGCAGGGGTCTCAGAGAGCAACCCCCGACAATCCCCCAACCCGAGGGTCCCTGGGCAAGGGGATGAGACACAGGGAGAGACACAGTCACAGCTGCACACGTGTCCACCCGGCCGTGAAGTGCCTTTATTTTCAGCACAAACCCCCCACCTGGTCACTCGCTGCCTGGAGACAGGCAGCAGGAAGCTATGGTGTTGCCCATTCCACCAGGAAACGCAGAAAAAATGATACCACTTTTGTTTTCATCTGTCGCATTTGTTTTCTCGTTTTTTTCAGGGACCTCCTTTGCCTGCAGTGAGATGTGTCCTTATCAAGTGTGACTCACTTGCCCTCTGACTAGTTTCAAAGAACACCTTAGGGTGCCCTCCCACCACCACAACCCCCCACCCTTGCCCAGAGTTCACGCTGGCTGCCACACACTGCACAGCGGGGACCCCTTTTGTAGACATTTTTTCCCCAAAGCCTGTGTCGTGTGTCCCAGTAAATGTTGTCGGAAGCAATGTAAATAGCGAAAAGAAGACAAATTTCTATCATGAATCACTAGCCACTGTTAATACCTATTTGTATTCTTGAAGCCTTTTCAATATATTTGGACAAATGTAGTTTCTCACACTATTTTTGTACTTGGATGACGGTGTTCTGATGCAGATGTATATGATGTGTGGCTTGTCGGCGGGTGTGAATGTTGATTTCTGGCTTCTTCCTCCTTCCTCACCTGAGAGCCACTTCAGGTGACAAAACTCACTTAATGGGAATACTCACTCCTTGGGTCCCGATGACCTGGAGGGGTAGGTATCGGCTGGTTGCCCGCTGCGCTGACCTTCGACCATGCCCTCATTTGTGCCCTGCTTTGGAAGAATAAAAATGAAAGGCATATCTGAGTATTGTGTGGTTCTTTGGGGGCTTTGCAGGCCCACCGTGCTTCCGGCAGAAGGAAGGTGTGTTTGGCTAAACCCCACACAACTCTGGAAGGGAGAGGAAAGAAATACCGGCCATGAGACATGAGCCAGGTTTCCAGGCAGATCTGTGTCATTTAAAAAAAAAAAACAGAATTGTAAAATGCCCCAATCCTTCCCTTCTCACTAAGCTTCACAATGAGCTAGCACGCGGGGTTAGCAAGCTTCCCTGACCCTGACCCCGCTGCTACCCCCCCCGCCTCTGTCCCCTCCTTCACAGAATTAAAAACATCTCCACACTTCCAGGCTGCTGGTTCAGAGGCGTGGAAGAACAGTGAATGTTCACTTTCTGCTTTCAATTCTTCTGTGGGGAAGGTGATGTAAGCTGTCCGCTCAGAGTGGAAAGCCAAGCTGTTTTTACAAATGCTGACCACTAGAGGGTACCAGAAACTCAGTCTTTCAACTGTGTGTGTTTTGTTCGGTTTTTTTTTTTTTTCTGGCTTGTTGCGTCACATCTGGGAGTGCCCATGCTCAGGGCTTACTCCTGGCTCTGCACTCAGCAATTACTCTTGGCAGTGCTCCGGGACCACATGGAATGCCAGGGATTGAACCCAGGTGTGCCGCATGCAAGGCAAACACCCTGACCACTGTACTATCGCTCCGGCCCCAACAGTCTTTCGACTCTTGGGCACTAACACTAGAAAGGGCCTTTCACAGGTGTTAGTACGGGGCCCAGGGAGACAGTGCAGCTGGTAAGGCTCCGACCCTGCACGCGCCTGGCCCTGAGAATCACTGCGTGTGGGCTGCCTTAAATTCCACAGGGTGGAACTGGACCTCCCCACTCCAGCTCTTGCTCCAGCCCAGAAGCGCTCACTTGTTTCCCAGTGTCCCTTCTGTGGACCTGTCTTCCCAAACACTTTGCCTGTTGCTTTTGCCATACATTCAGCAGTAGTAGTTAGGTGGAGGCAACTCTTTTGTGCTAAAAAATTGCGGTTGGGAGGTTGGTGAGGCAGTGAAGTGGGGAAGGCACTTGCCTTGCATGAGGCAGACCCAGCTCTTACCCCTGGCACCACATATGACCCTCTGAGCCTCGTGGAGCTACCTAGACTTTTATCCCTTTTATTCAGTTCTTCTGCCTGCCACTTCTTCACGATGGCATCCAAACCCCAAAACCATTTCTGGGACCTTTACCTCTGTCTGCCTTCAGCCCCTACCCCTTGTTCCACGTGACCAAGGGACCACCAGCATGTGAAGCCGTTGGCCATAGATGCTCTGGGGCCAGTCATCGGTGAACACACTGTCTCCTGTCTGCATATTCTTTATTTGGGGGCCACACCCAGTGATACTCAGGGGCTACTCCTGGCTCTGCTCAGGGATCACTCCTGGCAGTGCTCGGGGAACCATATAGGATACTGTGGATCCTACCTGGATTGGTCATATGCGGGAGGAGGGGGACTGCCCATTGTACTATCACTCTGGCCCTGAGTTTTTATTTTGAGCATAAATGTCTTCCCGATGAGAGCCACTAGCAGGCACTGTACGTGCTGACAAGTATTCTTGGCTCTGAGCACTGTGGTTAAACTCTAACAAGAGGTTCACAGAAAAAAAGCTTACCAATTTATAAGCAGAAAACTGGAAACCTATGTCTTATTTTGCACCATAGAAGTTACTTAATTTTCTTAAAATATTGATGGTTCACATTGTCTTTTCATTTTAAATTTTATTTACTCAGCTGAGAATTTCTGAAAATGACAGTTTGTGGTTTTTTTTCCCCACTGGGCCTACCCTCTCCTTTATAAAAAAAAAAAAATCACTTCGGGGGCCAAAATAATAGTACAACCAGCTGACTCAGGTTCAATCCCCCTCACCCTATATTAGGTTCCCCAGAGCCCTGCCAGGAGTGATCCCTGAGCACTGAGCTTCGTGTCAGCCCTGAGCACTGCTGGGTGTGGCCCCCAATCAAAACAATTCACTTTAACTTCAAGCAGGAGAGGATAGCACCAGATTAATGCGTCTGTGTGTCTGTGTGTCTGTGTCCGTGTCCGTGTGTGTTGAGGGGTGGGGACCAAGAGTCACCCAGAGGTGCTGGTTGTGTGAGTTAGGAACGTATTTTTCAGGCAGTCAGCATGAGAGAAGGACAGCGTCACAAGTGAAGAGACCAACTTTGGCAGAACCTTCTGGAATGAGGGGCCAGGAGGGGCTTCTTGTCTAAAGCAAGACTCAGAAGCATCCAGATGAGCTACTTTACTCGGCTCTCCCAAGACCAGGCTGAGCTAGTGGCTGGCCAGGAGGCAGCTTCGCCTCCTGAATCTAGGCAAGTCAGGCCAACAACCCGAGCTTTCTTTGTTTTCAGGGCAGGGCTGATGGGTCCGAAGGGAGATGTTTCCTACAAGAATCGGCTGGACTGGTGTTGGCTCAATCCGAAAAGCACTGCTGGCTGGGAGGAAACGGAGAGGACAGGAAAATGGGGGTGATGGCTGAGTCATGAAGAGAGGATCAGAGCTGAAAGTTAGGCTGGTGGGATGGACACATTCACTGCTGTGTCGGCCAGACCTGTCTCTGACGCTGTCTAGAGACCATTGGGGTCGCTGTCAGAGGGCTGAGTCCATTCTGACTTCTGCCCAAGCACTCCCAGGAAATGCACCTTTGCTGGTGCCCAAGGCCAGGCATTATTTTACATAAGAAAATCCAGAGAAAAAAAAATCACACTAGCTGTTAACTCGGGTGGATTTTACTTTGACAGGTGTTTGATTGCAAACATAGAGGGGTTTTGTTGTTGTTTTGTGTATCCCTGACATTTTCATAAATCAAATATAAGCAAGCACTGAGTGTGGCTCCCAAACAAATCCACGTCTACACATTCGGGCAGCAGAACTCGCTCGCACCTCGGGAAAACAAGCAGACTCCTCATCCCTGCATGGACTCAGGGGTGATGGGGACAAACACAGGCCGTCGTCATCTGACCCTTAACCCGCGCTCCAGGATCCTGACCTGTCACTCGCTGCAGTGTGATAGGCAGATTGGGGAACCCTCAGGGGGTCAGGGGGGTGGAACTCAGCCTCACACACAGGCCAGGCCTTGCTGGGCTGCTTGAGCCACATACACCCCCAGCCCTGCATGGGTTTTCTTAGATGGACTTTGGCAGGGGGCGCCCAGCAGAGCCCGGGGAGGGGGGCGGTCAGGGGTCCTAACCAAGCGGTCTGCTCAGTGCACAGACTCAAAAGACGAGAATCTGCTTGGGCCCTGCCATGCCAGGGGTCCCCGGGCCCCAGGAGGTGCTGGTGGCCTGCAGAGCTGCACCCGGCCACACGCAGGGACCAGGCGCTGCTGGGAACCAAACCCACGGCCTGGCTGCATCCCAGCTGCTGGAACCTGAATTCAGCTCCTGGCCAGAACCTGAGTTCAGAGCAACTTTGGGTCCATAGCAGAAGAGAACAGGAAGAGAGTCCCCGAGGCTGGTTTCCCCATGCATGTGCCCCACACCAGCGGAATATATTTGTCACAGCCCGTGAGGGCCAAAGTCCACTCCAGCTTCCTGGTGGTGGTGCCATTCTGAGGGCCTGGACTATTGTGTAAGCCCCGGAGCGACCGGAGCCACCGCTCATCTGAGGCCTCTTCCCATCTTCCCTCTCCCTGCGAGTGACCCCTGACCCTTTAACCTACAGACGCTTTTCTTGGAGCAAAACTGATGGCAAGGTCTAGAGGTTCCCCCATCGTCGCCCAGCCCTCCCCAACCCCCAGCAGAGCAGCGCCCTCGCCATCAGCCCACTGTCTTGGGCGCCCCTCTCTGAGCAGGGACCCGAGTCCTCTTTCTGTCCCCTGAGCATTGCCCTGTCCGGACCGTCGTGGTCCAAGACCTGTCTGCACCCTTCACCTATTTATTCCCTGCATTTCTTTCCATCTTTCTGTCATCAGGCAGACGGCACCATCCTTTAGGTTCAGAATGACCCATGGTGGTTACTACCCCATGGGTAGTGTGGTTTTCCACTTTAATGCATTTTGATATGTGTATGGAGATGCAGTGTGGAATACCTCAGGGCCAGTTCGGCCTTCTATTTCCCAAGAGAATCGGAAAGCAAATACTTCATAGGTTTCATATCGTTTCCTCTCTGCCTCCCCTTCCCCCACCACCACCGTGGTTTTGGGCCACCCCTGCAGTACTCAGGGCTTACTCCTAATTCTGTGGTCTGAGATCACTCCTGGTGGACTCTGGGGACCATATGGGATGCAGGGAATTGAATCCAATGAAATGAACGCATGGCAAATGCACTCCCCGCTGCACTGCTGTTGCCATGACCCCTCCACAGAGCTTTTTTTTATTATTATTATTTTTGGGTCACACCCAGTGGGCTGGAGCAGTAGCACAACAGGTAGGGCGTTTGCCTTGCAATCAGCCAACATGGCCGACCCAAGTTTGATTCCTCCGCCCCTCTCAGAGAGCCCAGCAAGCTACCGAGAGTATCTTGCCCGCACGGCAAAGCCTGACAAGCTCCCCATGGCGTATTCAGTATGCCAAACACAGTAACAAATGTCACAATGGAGACGTTACTGGGTCCGCTCGAGCAAATCGATGAACAACGGGAGGACAGTGACAGTGACAGTCACATCCAGTGATGCTCAGGGGTTACTCCTGGCTCTGCACTCAGGAATTACTCCTGGCAGTGCTGGGTGGACTATATGGGATGCCGGGGATTAAACCCAGGTCAGCTGCATGCAAGGCAAACACCCTACCCAATGTGCTTTCACTCCAGCCCCTCCATAAGGCATCTTAAAAAACACAAAGTATGTACATTCTCAAGCTAGAGAGCATCTAGTATTATTTTTAATTATTATTAACAATAATGATGGAAGATTGCTACCCCTGAAGTTTAAATAAAAGCTTTTACTTTTACGAAACAAATTAGACCTATTGTGTAAATTGAAGGTGTGTCACTTTGATATATTTTATAGTATGATAATTACTGTTCATGGTGCAACATCTCATCACATGGCATAATTACAGTACAATATTACTGTTTACAGTCAAATTTTCGTTACGATAAAACCTGACTTGGAAGCACACCTACAATGAACTTTGCACTTTTATACATGACCTTATCAACACATATCACTGAATAATATATAGGAGGCTGACAAAGGAAAAGCAAAATTTATCAACTTGGTGTTAAGAGAACTAAAGGGGGGCCGAAGAGATAGTACAGTGGGTAGGGCACCTGCTTGGCGTGCAGCTAACCCAGAGTCAATCCCTGACACCCCACATAGTGGCTGAGCACCACCAAGAGTGACTCCTGAGCCCAGAGCTAGGGGTACTCCCTGAGCACTGCTGAGTGTGGTCCCCAAACAAAAGCAGAGACCAAAAGGGAGTCTGGTGGCAGCCATATAATAATAATAGGGAACACTGACACCCCACTAACCACACTGAACCAGGCCCAAAATACCCAGTGGCAGAATAAAGAGTATGATTGTTTCCTGGGTCAATAAGGAAATCAAGAGTGAAGGTATTTAAAAAAAAAAAAGTAGCCAAAGACATAAAATTGAAGATACAGTTTACAGAACAAGTGGGAAGCAGCCAGTGGAAGCATCAGGAGGAAGTTAGAGAGAAACGGGACAGAAAATCCCAAACAAGAGCAAGTAAACTCACATCTTCAGAGCAAGAAGGAGGAACGAATTCGGAAATCATCTGAAGGAACTAACAATTAGAACAGAGGGGCTGTGGAGAGAAGGGAGGGTTTGAGGGCCTTGTTCTACATAGAACCAACCCCCCAGTTCACTCCATGGCTACTGAGCACTGCGGGGAGTAACCCCAAGCACAGAGTTGGGATCAGCCCCCTGAGCACGGCTGAATGGGGTCCAAACCACACCCCTGGCAAAGAGGAGCAGAGCTACGGAAAATGTAGACCAAAAAGACGATTCAAACGATCAGGAGCCCAAGAGTGTGCTATTTGAGAAGATTAACTAAGGACAAACCATTAGGCACTCTCATGAAGAAAAGAGAGAGAAGAATCAAAATCAGAGAGAGGGAATGGAGATGGTTCATGGGGCTGGGCTTGATCCCAGCACCACACGGCTGAGCTGGCCCTGAGCACAGAGACAGGAATAGCGCTCATATCTGCTGGATATGTCTCCCCCCCCCAAAAAAAAAAAAACAGAAAAAGTAGATGTTAAGGAAGGAAAGAAGTTTCAGCACACTACAGAAATGCAAAGGATCATAAGATGATTATGAGCACCTACATGACAATGAATTGGATAATCTAGAAGAAATGGACAAAGTCTTAAAAGCACAACAGTATAAGACGCAGAACAGAAAATTGCAAGTAAGGATGTTTAGACCAAATCAAACCTTAACACTCCCCCTCCCCCCCAAAAAAAAAGTTCAGGACCATATGACTTCTCTAGTGAACTCAGCAAAACTTTAAAAGAATAATTATCTTCCTTAAGCTCTTCCTGGGACAGGGGCTGGAGCGATAGCACAGCGGGTAGGGCATTTGCCTTGCATGCAGCCAGCATGGCCAACCCAGGTTCGATTCCCAGCATCCCATATGGTCCCCCGAGCACCGCCAGCAGTAATTACAGAGTGCATGAGTCAGGAGTAACCCTTGAGCATCGCTGGGTGTGACCCAAAAAGCTAAAAAAAAAAAAAAAAATTCTTCCTGGGACATTAAGGGACAACATCCACATACAATTGAGGAGGCCAATATTGTCCTATTTCCAAAACTAGACAAGAAAACAAGACAGGCCCATAGCACTCGTGAACAGAGATAGATTCCTAAGAAAATACAAGCAAAGGAAATTCAACAATACCTGAAAAGAATCAAAGGCCATGATGGAGAGTAGGGGCTGCTGCAGGAAAGCAGGGGTGGTCAGTCACTCAAAGACTGTAACTCAATGCCCAAAGCAAGGACAAAAATAATACCATCTCAGAGATGCAGAAAAGAGGAACACCCCTCACCTTATCACCCAGCCATTCTGTGACACAGGCATTATTTCCATTCCCAATTCCCAGGGGATCAACCTATCTCAGCGACTCAGCTGTTTCACCACTCATCACTTTACAGAGTTGCCACATTTTATTGGTTGATTTCATGGCCTGGGGGGTCACACACATCTATGCTCAAGGGATCTCCCGAGTTCTGTGGGTAAAGGAGGGGAGTCACTCCTGGAGATTCCCCGGGGGACCATGCAGTGCTGGGGATGGGACCCAGACTTCACACAAGGCCTGTGCTCCAGCCCCCAGTGGTGCTTGGGTTGTATGAATTGGTGCCTTCCCGCTGTGGCTCTGGGCGGGACCCGTGGCATCAGCAGGGTCCCCGAGAAGGAGGCAACTGCCCGTCCATGCAAAGGGTCAAGCTGGGTCATCAGAGTGTCTGTGTGACTTGGTGTCAGGGAACTGTGTGGCTCTCCGCATCCCCTCTTCAGTGGTGGAAGGACTGGGCAGGCAGACGCCTTGTGTCAGCTCCCGCTTCCATCTCCCCCCCAACACCCTGTCAAGGGGCAGGACATGTGGGAGCTGAGGGAGGGGCAAAGACCCCTGAAGCAGGCCACTCTGAGGACCCCTGAGGATGATGACAGAAACGCCCCTACAGACATGGCATCCGAGGCCCTTCCAAGGCCAGGCTCGCTCCCTCGGGGCACAGGGGTCCACACTCGGTGGAAAGGCGGAGCCCAACCCTGCCAGGAAGCCCAATGGTGCAGTCAAGCTTCTCCCCACCCTGGGAGTCTGTGGATGGATGGACAGACAGACGAGGTGCTGCCTGAGTAGCCACTGGTCCCAGAAGCATCAGGGGCCAAAGCAGGTCTGTCCCTGTGTGCAGCCCTGAGCACTGAATTCTGGGGAGCATGGAGCAGATGGTTTGCCCTGTACTTCAGCTGGTCCCCCAGAGCCCAGGCTAGCTGGGGCAGATCCAGGATATGGGGTCGGGGCTTCGTGCTGCTCTCTCCCAGCTGGCTGTGTGTGTGTATGTGTGTGTGTGCGCATGCGCATGCATATGTGCATGCATGTGTGTGCATGTGTGTGCATGTGTGTCTGCATGCATATGTGCGTGTGTGTGTGTGTGTGTGTGTGTGTGTGTGTGTGTGTGTGCCATACCTCGGCGTTCCTGTCTAACCCACAAACCCAGGGACATCATGTGGACATTACCGGAGCCATCTTGCTTGGTCATACTCTGACTTCCCGACCTCCAGCCCCGAGAGAACCGGATGCATTTCTCCTGTTCTGTCTCCCACTGTCTCTCCTCCAATAAGAGGCCTCACCCCAGAAGGAACAAATCAGGAGTGTCTACGTGGACCGCCCTTGCTGGTGCTGCCTGTCCGTCTCTCCCTTCCCAAACCGACTGCCTCAGTCTCACCCCCATCCCTTCCAGTAAAATGCAGAAATCCGTCATCAATTTTGTTATCTCCTAGATGAAAAGAAAAAAAAATAAAAGGCTGAGGTGAGCAGTTCACTGCAAAGCTCCGCAGGGCTTGGCATGAGCTGCTGGCACAGCAGACTCCAAGGAAGGCCGTCCCTCGCACCTGGCCAGAGTCTCTCCAGCAGGAGCACAACAGCCTGTTAATCATTCACACGTCCTCGCCCAAGTCTGAAGCCAGCTCCCTACAAACAAGCCCCTCTGGCATGCCTATACGCTGCCCTGCCCTGCCGTCGGAGCCTCTGACATCACCAGTCACCTGTCCACACAGGCTGATCGCACACCAAGACGCCATCGTGAGCCCCTGCACTGGGTCACAGAGCTGCTGGGATGAGTCCCTGGGGATAGGACGTTCCCCCACAGGGCTCCTGGTAGCTGGTGACTGGCACCAGACCTAGTAGCCACTCGGTCTGAGCTGCCCGGGAGGTGGCCCCGGGGTGCTGGTGTGCACCCACCCAGCGAACAGTCCCCTCCCCTCACCTGAGAGTGGGTGCAGGCTGGGGGATCCCCAGAAACTCCAGGGTTTTCTGCTCAAGAGGTAGAGAGATAAGAATTCTAATTCTAACCCATACAGCTTTAAGGCCACAGAAGTTTCCAACAATATATATTATTCACCCTCCAGGGAAATCATGAAATTTGATACATTTCTGTACCATGTAGACTTAAAAAAAAGTCACAGATAAAAGCTTCTACTAAGAATATATTATTAAGCAGGGGAAAAAATATTTATAAAATCCATAGACAGATATGTGGTTGAATCTTTTTTTACTCTTGGAGTTGAGATAGATATTCACATATGCGCGCGCACACACACACACACACACACACACATATAACTTGGAGCTGGCAAGTTATGTTCCACACATAACATGGAGCTTCGTGGTAGAACACATACCATGCACATGTGAGGCCCTGAGTTCGACCCCCAGCAGCACAGCACCCAGTGTGTACCCTGAAGCGCCAGCACAGTGGGGAAGACAAAACACTACTCACTGTCGGTGCGGGGCGAGACGGGGAGATGGAGCGAGTCTGTCACCTTGCATTACAGCTGTCTGTATTGCAGCTTTTTCTGAGATAACCGTGTTTTGACTTGTAACCACGAGAGAAGGAAAATGCAGCAGAAGGTGCCACGGCACTCTGGAACTTTCTATCCCCAGTTAGTGCCACGAGGAACGAGGAGAGGCCAAAGCTGTCCTGCCAGGAGCGGGCACCACCATGCTCCCCTTGCCTCTCTCTCTCTCTCTCTCTCTCGGTCTGGGAAGAGCCTGCACAGGGGTCCCTGAGCCGCACTGGGCATGGAGAAGGGGGTCGCCCACCCATTGCCGCTTCCTTCCCTGAGAAAGATGCCCAGACCGCCTCTGGTGCTATTGGTGCCCACAGCTCTGCCTCCGGGCTACAGGGGGCTTCCGGCAGCTGAACATAGGTGGGCAGCAGACCAGGAGACAGTGACAGGGGGAAGCCATGTGCCGGCATATGGCTGACCCCAGTTTAGTCCCCAGCTGTCTCCCGAGCATGGCAGGGAGCACTCTGCAGGCTCCCGGTCACCCCTGGCACTAGGGGACACCCGCAGCTCCCAAGCAGGACTGAGCCCTGGTCCCCCAAGAACCAGAAGCTGAGAATAGCCCGAGTAGCTCTCACTTCCTGAGCACCCCTTGGGAGGACCCTCCCCAAAACAAAGACGATGTGTGAGCAGCACCCACCAGTAAGTACAAGCACTGGCGTGCATGTGTGAGCAAGCATGTGTGCATGGGCATGTGTGCTCATGCATGTGTGTGCATATGTGTGCACGTGTATGTGTGCAAACCAATGAGCAGTGCCTGGTGTTTCAGCGGGTGCAAGTAAACCCAGAAAGCATGCACCATAGAGGGGCAGAGCCCTGAGCCCCCCTACCGCAGCTCTGCTGGGGGAAACTGCTGGTTCTCAGCACCCAGTGCAACCTGGGCTCCCTGGTCATGGCCCCAAGGAGGAAGAGGGAGGGGAAGTGGGGGAGGCACAGGAGAAGGGGGAAGGAAGGCTCTGTGCACCGCATGGTGGGAGCAAAACTCAGTCCCCTCCCCCCACCTCACCAAGGCTCAGGATGGAGAAGTGCAGGCTCAGAGCCGGAACTCCCTCCCTCCCTCTCCCCTCCCCCTCCCACTTCTTCCCCTCTTCCCCCTCTCCCCATCTCACCTCCCCCCCTGCGCAGGCAGGCAGAGTCCAGGGAGCCAGCCCTGCACGCATCTCCAGGGCGCTCCCTAAGATAGCTCTGAGATAATCTTTTGGAGCTTCCTTTAAAGGAGATAACTCAGGAGCCCAAAGGGCAAAGCCTTTGCCCGGGTTATGGAACTCTTTAGGAGGTAGATTGGGCAGAGTTAAGGTCCAGGCTGTGCAGAGCCCCACCAGGTCTCTCATATGCACCCTGGAGCCCCCCACCTCCGGCTCTACAGGGGACAACCTGCCCCAGATCTCAAGCTCGGTTGGCCGAGAATTGGAAACAGGGATGTACATGGGCCCCTGAGTTCCACTCGGGAGACCCCAGAGTTAGAAACTGAACTGACAGGGTTGACCTGATCCTTTGTGGGGGAACCAAACCTCCTCTTTTACCCTGGCAGGTAGAAGAGACACCCCAACCAGGACAATGAGGAGAGTGGGGGCCCAGCCAGGCCCCCCCTCAACAAAGAACCCCCATCCTCCTCCCCAGTCTTTCTCCAAACAGGGGGAGCATAGAGCCCCCCACCGCCATGCCAGCACCCCCCAGAGCCTCTTTCCCCATTTCCTGCTCGCTCCCTCCCCTGCTGGAAAGTCCAGGCACCCCCATAACCCCCACTTCCAGCACTGCTCCCCGAGAATCCCACCCCTGGTGGCTGCACAGAGCTCTCCAAGTGACATGCGTGTCACAGAACACAGCTCTGTGCAATGGGCCCAAGGTGCAAGGGACAGAGGTGGCCCTCAATGCAGGGCCTCAGGCTACCAGGCCAGAGTGACCACCCAGGCCTGTTCTCAGCTGCAGGGGACGGGGCGGGACACAGCACAAGGAAACTCCTGGGTGTCGCATGGCTGCAGGATCACAACCCTCAAAGCCAGAGGAAGTGGTCAGTAAAAGGCCCTGGGTCTGTCCACCACTAATGGGGGTTGGTCGATTGCCTCTGTGTTTTTATTTATTTTTTTATTACTTTTTGGGTCATACCCGGCAATGTACAGGGGTTACTTCTGGCTCTGCACTTCGGAATTACCCCTGGCAGTGCTCAGGGGACCATATGGGATGCTGGGAATCGAACCTGGGTCGGCCGCGTGCAAGGCAA
>JAOXYA010067230.1:0-11698 GCA_028565675.1 Sorex palustris | reverse complement strand
GTCTCCTCTCTTTGACCTGCAGATTCAGGCCAGCTACTGCACGTGCCCGCTAGTCTTCTGCCAAAACTTGCTCTGCTGCCATCTGGGGTGTGCTCTGAGGGCCAGCTGGAAGTTGGGGATGTGCGCTGGTGCCATGTCCAAGGCATGGGGCCAGTTGGCAGTATCTGTGGGGGATATCACCGCACAGGGCATGGCAGTTTCTTGATGGAGTCTGTGGTGACCTGACTTCCCTCCACGCCTCCGAGAATCCTGTGTGCTGTGGTTCTCTTACCTCTTCTTACCCTGGGGAATATAGTGACTGACCTGAGGAGAGATGGACCCCTCTGGCGGCCTCCCAAACAACAGAGGCAACAAGGCACCTACTTTTTTCACTCTATCCTATATCACCTGTTGTCCGTTCATCAATTTTCTCAAGCAGATGCCAGTAACGTCTCCATTTGTCCCTGTTGCATGATAGTGTAGCCCAGTGGCGTATTGGGGGCTCTTTCAGGGTCAGGGGAATGTTGAGACCCATTATTGTTACTGTTTTTGGCATATCGAATATGCCACAGGTCATTTGCCAGGCCCTGCCGTGTGGACGGGATACTCAGTAGCTTGTCAGGCTCTCTGAGAGGGACAGAGGCTTTTGGGGATGCAAAAGCCTCCAGGAAATACTGTGTTGTTCTCTTCTGGGAGCTTTTTTCATAGTTTTTGGACATTGGCCACTGATGAGATTACATTGCACTAGGGGCAGTTTGTGGATGTGACTGCCAAGCTACTGGAAAATGGGGGATCTGGGTGGAGAAGGCCCAGTCCCCATGTGAGCAGGCTTGGAGATCTCAGCTCCAGGTCCTGCATACCTGGGTTTATCTGCCGGTTCCTTGATGCATGAGGCTCATCTGAGTATGTGGAGAGTGGCCTTATATCCTAGGTGGTAAAAACCCTGGTCCTGCAAGGTCTCAGTACCACCCTAGGGGAATTGGATCAAGTCTGTGTCCATAATCTAACCCAATCCTCCTTCCCCCATTTCCCCCCTTGCTTCCACAGAATGACAGAACATCTCTGGTTGGAAACTGCATACAGAAAGACTTTCTCCTCTTATCTATGGAAGCAAGTTCCAGTTTCTCTCAGACCACAGCTGAGAAGGGCAGAAACTGGCTCTCAGGATGCGTGTGGGCATCCATAGGACCAAGGTACGCATGCTTATTTTCTGAAGCCTGATGGTGGAGACTCCTCCACCCAGGAGCTGGTCCCCACAGCTCCTGGAAGGGCATTTCCATCTGTGGGTGGGTACCAAATCATTGCTGAGGAAAAGATTTATTTAATCACACTTAGTGTCTTATTTAGTTCATGCTGCTGATGTCACCTTCCCAGGAATCATTTTTCAGGTTCTGAAAACTAGAGAGTGAGCCATTGAATGAACACTCTCTGCCTTTCTGAAAACTCCAAGTTGGGCATTTGATGAGCTTAATCAAGAACATCCCTAGGAATGAACAAACTCCGCAGGCAGAGCAAATGGAACCAGACTTAAGCCAGCCTGACTCAGGAATATTCAGCTTTCTGGGGTACAAAAGATGCAGCGCACTTTGAATTTTTATCTTTTCTTGGACTCATGGTCTGTGGCAGAGCTCGGAGATGTGTGGCAGTGGTGATGAGCCCCAGTGCCCAGCCATGCTGCGTTATGGGTGAACAATCAGTGCTCTACCGTACACTGCTGGCTGGGAGTTTTTGAATGTTATGTTTGTGTGTTCACATCCCACTGTGGCTATAAAATGCCCATCTGTGCTTGAGATGTTCAGTGCTTTATTATACAATAGACCAGATTTGGTGATTTTGCCCAACTCTAATGTTCTGAGCATGTTGGAAGTAGGTGGGACTGAACTAGAATGTTCTGTAGATGAGGTGTTTGCAATGCATTTTGAGTGTGTAATATTTCAACCTAAGATGGGCTTATCAGGACATAACCACATTGCAAGTCAAGGATGATCTTGCCTTCCTTTGTCAAGCCAATAAAGAATAAAGGAATGTGGTGTGATAACTGAGCTATCAGGGAAATTTTTTTCTGAGAAAGTGACTAGATTAGGGGTCAATACTGAAGATGGCTATAAATTATCTGAGGAAAAGAGAAAGAGAATGACATGGAGAGTAAAATTGCTACAGGAGCATTGTGTCACCCAGACGGTTCGAGGAGCAGAGAGCAAGCCTGTGTAGCAGGAACAGGGATGAGTGGTATGTGAGAGGACACCCTCGGTAGTATGTAAAGAAATCTGGTTTTTAGGGTTTTTTAATTTTTATTAGTGAAACACCACGAGGTACAGTTGTAGACTTACAAATTTTTGTGCTTGGGTTTTAATTATACAATGATCAAACACCCATCCCTCCACCAGTGTCCATTTTCCACCACCACGGGTCCCAGTATCCCTCCCAACCCCATCCCCCCACCCCCTGCCTCTGTGTCAGGGCATTCCCTTTTGTTCTCTCTTTCCTTTTGGGGGCTGTGGTTTGTAAAAGAGGCATTGAGTGGCAATCATGTTTGGTCTAGAGTCTACTTCAGCATGCTTCTCCCATCCTGGGAGTATCCTCCCAATACCCTTTATTTGGTGTTCCCTTCTCTATCTGAGCTGCCTTTTCCCCTAGCATGTGATTTTAGTTTTTAAATTGACATTTCTGCGAAACCATGAGAGGGGTTAGCAAAAAAGAGGGTGGTCATGGGAGGAAGCATGCATTGTGACTTTTGAACTCTAGTTACATGAAACTAGGAGGGATAGCAGTAGAGGTGGAGATATCTAAGTGAGGAGAACTCTGCTATTACCAGTTGGGGGCTGGTGACATCACAAGCTAGTTGTAGAGAGGCGAAAGGTTTATGGCTGTGAGCAGCTAAAACCAGTCTGTGTTCCTTTTTTTTTTTTTTTTGCTTTTTGGGTCACACCCTGCAATGCTCAGGGGTTACTTCTGGCTTAGACACTCAGGAATTATTCCCAGTGGTGCTTGAGAGACCATATGGGATGCTGGGAATTGAACCCAAGTTTGAGGCAAATGCCCTATCCACTGTGCTGTCACTCCAGCCCCAAGTCTTTGTTCCTTGTGACGTCTGCTTGTCATTGCTATGGTTCTCCACAAGAGCCAACAAACCACGGAAGTTTTCTCTTTTGAGCTGGCCTATAGCTGCTTCCTGATTAGAAAAATAAATTGATGACAATGGGAAATCTGTTTCTCTAGGCTCTTATTCTTGCATAACTATGATCACTCCAGGGAAGTTTTCACCCAGTGCAAGGAAAGCCGGTAGAGCATGAGAGATTCCCGGTGTAGATCTTAATGTCTCCCAGTGCCAATCTTTGTACAGATTTTGGTCCTAACAGGAATTCTGGGCTTCTGCTTGAGAGAGTCCCAGCCCATTGGCTTGCTGAGCCATCTGCTCTCTTAGTCTTAGCATGTTTTAGGCCCAGATTTCCTATGCTGTCTGCGGGTAAAGAGAGGAGGATTTTAAGTGCCTCTTCTCTACGTGTTATGGAATGGCAGCACATTTTATATTTTCTTGATTTGGTTCTGAAGTGTCTGTGAACCTAAAAAGTGTAACAGTTCCAAAAAATGCAGTCAACTAAATTTAAACCCTGCTGGGTAGCAACAAATAGACCCAAGTTTATTCTGAAATACTTGACTCCTTTTAATCCTCTTTTTAAATCCTGACAACACGTCGATTTGTACTGAGTTTTTAAAATGATGCTTATTCTCAAGATTTTTCCCCCTAAAAAGATGAGCATAGTAGTATTTAAAATTACATAAGAATTTACTGAGATAAAATTATTCCATTTAATTGTATAAACACTTGAGTGCCTCCTTTTTATTTATCCCACAAATATTTGCTTTGCACATACTAATGCCTGGAAGTTTTTAGTGAAGAAAACACAAAGACCAGCATGAACCTGCTCTTACAAGCAGTCGCTTTCTGACTGGCTGTTGCGGCGTGAGGTTTCAGTTGCAAGATCTCACTACAGTCCATACCAAGTCCATACCCTTGCCTAGGCTTTTCCTGTAAGAGGAACATACTTGAGCTTGTCTTGGGCATCCTTCCCATGGGCCAAGGAATCTTAAGAGAAGAGATACCTTGCTTCTCTTTCAAGATCATCAGTCAGACAACTGATGCCTTGAATGCCTGGTCTAGGCCATCCAGAACCCACTTCAAGAATAGGCATGACCCAAAAAGTACAGTAGAAATGATATCTGCACTTGTATGTTTACTGCAGCACTATTTACAATAGCCAGAATCTGGAAAACAAAATCCCAAATGCCCGTGAACAGATGACTGGCTAAAAAAACCTTGGTATATCTACACAATGGAATACTATGCAGCTATTAGAAAAGATGAAGTCATGAAATTTGTATACACGTGAATAGACATGGAAGTATCATGCTAAGTGAAATGAGTCAGAGACAGAGATAGAATGACGGCAATCATTTGTGGAATATAAAGTAACATAATAGGAAACTAACACCTAAGGATAGTAGAGATAAGGGCCAGAAGGATTGCTCCATGGCTTGGAAGCTTATATCATGTGCTAGGGGAAAAGACAGCTGGGATAGAGAAGGAACCATTAAGTAAATGATGGTTGGAGGGCTTGCTTGGGATAGTAGGTGTGTGCTGAAAGTAGACTATGGACCAGACATGATGACCATACACTACTTGTACTGCAAACCATAACACCAAGAAGGAGAGAGAGAGAGAAAGAGGGAATGTGCCTGCCACAGAGGCAGAGGCAGGTGGGGAAAGGGGTGGTGGTGGTGGTAAGGATACTGGAAACATTGGTGATGGAGAATGGGCATGGATGGAGGGATGGGTACTCAAACAGTGTATGACTGAAACGTAATCAGCTAGTTTGTAAGTCTGTAAATGTATCTCACAGTGATTCATTAAAATAAATAAATAAATAAATAAAAAAGAACATGCATGACCTTATTCCAGCTTATTGAAACATTATTGTTTCAGACTCATAGTATTATTCTATGAGTTTGAAATTATACTGTTCCCCTTTGTGTCTGAGAACTGACCAGAGCTCGGCTGTCGTCTGGGTGGACGTTCATGCAGAATGGGCACAGTTGCCGAGCTGATGGATTTCACATTAGTTTGAGCTTCTTTTCTGGGTTGGGCAAAGTTCACGGTGGGAAGGGACAGGATAGGTTTGCCCCGTCTCTCAAACTATCTCATAGTTCAGCCCAGAGCATTAAGGCAGCCAGTAGTTCTAAATCAGAACTTGGCCTATCACTGCTAAACTATGTTTGTCAAGGTATAACAGCAGAATATATTTTATTTAGCAGTTTTGAGCTTGATTTATAACTCTAAAATATTTAAACGTACATAAGTGGGCATTGCAAATTTTAAAGGAAGGCTTGTGGGTTGGATGGCTTATTGGTGGATACTTGAAGACAGTCATTTGAGACAGTGATAAATGTGAGGTTTAAATAAGACAGAGATATATTGGTTGTTGGTAGTAGTCCTCTATGAAAAAGTACCATGGAACTGAGATGCATAAGAAGGCATTCATGGGGTTGGAGTGATAACACAGAGGTGGGGAGTTTGCCTTGCACGTGGCTGACTGGATTTGATCCCCAGCATCCCATATGGTCCCTTGAGCATTGCCAAGAGTAATTCCTGAATGCAGAGTCAGGAGTAACCCCTGTGAATCACTGGGTGTGACCCCCCAAAAAGCAAAAAATAAAATAAATAAATAAATAAAAGAAGGCATTCATTTGAAAAATTCAGATGCAAAGACTCTGATGAGAATGAGCACTTGGCAGTTCTAAAGGACAGAAAGAAAGAAGTGAAATGTGGTTGGACGTGGGTGTTCTCTAACTTGACACCAGGAGTTTTGTAGGGTCAGATCCTACGGGGCCTTGAACATCATAGTTTGGATTACAGAGCAGTTCCAAGTTCAGGGAAAAGATTGGACCGTCTTAAATATGATCTGACTTGGACTTTTATAATAGTAGGCTGGCCCATCAGTGGCAAATGAAAAGACAGGAACAGAAGCAGAGAAACATCTAAAAGATGACTGCAGTTGCCCAAGCCAGTGTTGATGGTAGCTTTGATCATGTTTATAAACTGTGAGGCATCGCGTGTGAAAATACTCAAGTGGAACGCATACTCAGAACGACTATTTTTAATCCCATGGAGACTTTCAGCTACCGATCCATGTGCTCAGTTCCTCTTGTGGCCATTCCTTTTGTGGCATCTCTCAGCCAACTGTCTCTTCTTTCAACAGCTGTCCTCTTTCAGAGGAAGCCTTTTCGGATACGAAGTGCATGAGAAAATCACGCTGAAAGTATTTTAAACACTTGCTAGAAGATGGCATGTAGGGAACTGACGAGGAGACTCGGCTGGAGCCTGGGAGGGCTCATGTGTTAACAGCTGGAAATGCACAGCAGTGAAGAAGGAACATGAGTGCATATGAGCAGATATTTAAATGCATTTCGGTTTCGTGTCAGATGGTATTGGGGCTGAAATGGTTGGGCTGGTAGTGGAACAGCTGTGTAGCATATGAAGCCTTTACATCATGAATGTCTAAGCAGTACTCTCAGCTCACACTCTTAAATTATTCCACTAGATAGCGGACTTTACCATGGCTACAAGTTTAGTATATCTAGAGACTTCCTGAAGGTTTATTGTAGGTATATACTGAGGAAGGCTTTCTGAGAAAGTCTTAATTCTTTACTTCTAGAAGACCTCAGTGTGGAAAAGTCCCCAATTTTTATATATTTCAAGCCTGCGCCACCCTCCCCCATTTCTAGCAAACTTATTGGTTTTTCTATTAAAATGTTATTTTCCCCCAATCTCTCTACTAATATTCTTTTTCTCATATCGTAATATTTCAGAAAAGGGACTCTGTGGGTTTCTTTAATATACTCTCATGTTGCTCTTCATACCTTCATACTAGTGAACGTGTTATTAGCCCTGGATCTTTTGTCCTGAGCAGAAATTGTTCCCTCGGTTAATTTAATGTACCCATCCCTGTGAGGTGCAGTTAACTTGCCTCTTGCCTTGTCATTTGTCTAAAGTGTCTAGTTCCTGCTAGAGAAGGTCTCAATTCTGTGATTGGTTGTCAAAACACTCTTTTAGATGAATGTAATAATGTCTGCCATGGTGGGGAATCTTTTTTTTTTCTTTTTGGGTCCCACTCGGCATTGCACAGGGGTGACTCCTGGCTCATGCACTCAGTAATTACTCCTGGAGGTGCTTGGGAGAACCATATGGGATGCTGGGAATCGAACCCGGGGTGGCCGCGTGGAAGGTAAACGCCCTACCCGCTGTGCTATTGCTCCAGCCCCAGATAGGGAATCATTTTAAAAATGGTAAAGACCTTTTATTTTCTTCACAATGTCTATTCCACTGCTAATTCTGGTTGCTTTGAAATCAGTTATTACTTGGTGTTTTGGGGGGAGACTTTTACAAAATTTTTATTTCCAGATTGCTTATAGGAAAGCAACTTCCCGAAGACCACAATGCCACTGGCAATATTGATGTTCTAGCATTTATACCTTGACGAGGGGCTCTCTAGATACTGTTTCATATACTTTTCAGGATAATACATACTAAAGGTTTTGTAAAATCTGCGTTTCAGTAAAAAATTAAATGCACACCCTAGGAAGTCAGGGATCCAATCTGCTCATATCTCTGTTAGGTTCCAGGCGCTGTGTACTGATGACCTGATTCATAGATAATGCTCCGTACAATATATTGCTACTTTTGGAAAGAGTCGAATCCAGATATGAGAATGTTAGCCCCAGGTCACACAGCTAGTGAAGTCTTATCTTTCTCCTAAGACTTTTCATAGAGAGGCTGATACATACTCAAAGATTAGTTGGTCGGCTTGCTGGCATTGGCCATTAGGAGTCTCGTGATCATTTATGACTTATATAATAATGGTACATCTAGAGATGTACTATTGTATGACACCCTTAGGAGGATTTTATTATAGACCGTTGCACTATACTCTGATGAGACACCAACAGTGCCCAATGAAGCTTTTCCTTCTTACCTTGGCACTGTTTCCCTATCCTAGTCTCGTTGAGACTGAAAAGAAGAATGTGAGTGACGAACGAAGACCTCCTCTGTCAGACCATGCACAAAGCATAAGGCTATCAAGTTTGTCTCCAGTTTGATAAAGGTCCCCCTGTTTCACTCGGAGTAGTTTTGAAATAGAAATTTCTTCCTTGCAGGGAAACTCATAACGCTGACATTGGATAGCTGTCTCTCTAGTCCAGGAGTCTCAATTTCTTTGCAATCCCCAAAGCAGTGTCCTCTTCAAACGAGGCAGAACTGTTCCTCGGTTTTCCTTCCTTTATTCTTTCTCTGGGTGCACACTCTATCCTGAAGGGGTAAGATCTTGAGAATCATTGAGAAAGATTTTGGGGGTTTAGGGAGGCTGGAGAGATAGTACAGTGGGTACTGTACAATGCTTATCTTGCACACAATTGACCTGGGTTTGATCCTCAGCTTTGCCTGTGATCCTAGGAGTTCTTTCAAGAGTAAGTCCTAATCACCGCCAGCTGTGGACGCCCCCCAAAGAAACCCAAACCGTTTTCTCCTCCTACTATGGGACCTCCATTACTCTGCCCTTGCAAAACTATCCTTAAGAAAGGATCAAGAGAAAGGAAAATAAATGAGGACTTGAAATTGCAAACCCTGTTTAGTTTCATGGCTTAGGAGGGTGTTGATATTATCCATTATCCAAAAGAAATGGTGCATAACTGTTTGTATTTTCCATGAAATCATTTGTTGATCCATCTCGAACCACTGACTTGCTGTCTTTGTCTTATAGTTCTTTATTTTATTTTTAACCACCTGGCCCCTTTGCTCATTTCCATTTAGTTAAAAAGAGTCTAATTGATCAAGTATAGACTTGATGCTTTAAATACATGAAGTTTCAGTATTATGTCTTAAGTTAAAAAAACAATTCCGATAATGTCTTCTCAATATAGAAATGAAAAATATACAAAAAATTTCAAAGTTTTTATTATTCTGACATCAGTAATGAAAGATTAGTTGCAGCTTGTGATACAGTATTTGACCCAGTTGTGATGACTGAGTTATCTCTCTCTCTCTCTCTCTCTGAGAGAGAGAGATATATATGTGTGTGTACGTATATTTAGGTGTGCACACATTTTCCCATTAAATGGTTAGAATTTTATCAGTTGTAATCCTATTATAAACAATGCTTCAAGAAAACTCATAAATAACTGTAAATTATTAATTTTGCCTAAGAAAAATATATGCAAGTAGAATTTATCAGAGAAAAGAGAGTCAATTATTTGAATCCTATTTTATTTTTAAGAAAAATTTGGGATAGATAAAGTATCTCCATAATTATTTTTAAGGAGTAAAAATTTAGTTTATTCCATTCCATGTTACTTCAAAAATAAGACATTGCTTTAATAGTGATGGTCCTGTAATAGTTGTCTTGCTTAGGGGTGATCAACTGAAATATATGTTGCTGAAATTAATTAATATCCCATTGAGAACACATTTCATAGCAGGTCTAAAGGACTTATGTGCAGCTAATGACCTTCTACATTTGTCAAATTTTTAAACTAAAGACATTTTGTAGTACAGTCAACAGATAAAACAATAAAACTTGCATTTAATGAATGTTGAGTAAGATACTGTAACATTCTACAAATCTAGGTTCTTAAGCTTCTTTGACTATCTATATTTAGCTACTATTTTGAATAATTTTACTTAAAACAATTAAAATATTTTGGGGCACCATCCAGCTAGGCTAAATATTACTCCTTGCTTTGCACTGAGGGAGGATCCCTGAAAGACTTGGGGGGCACATTTGGAGTATTGTGGATCTAACCCATGTTAGCTGCATATAAGGCAGATACTCTGTTCACTTACTATCTCTAACCCCTTAAAACAATTTCTTAATGTTTTCTTAAACATTATTTTAAAAACTCAGTGCTTTCTTCATTGCTTTTAATTTTTACTTGACTTAATATGAGTAAATTAATGAACAAATGAATTTTCTCCCCTGTGTTGTAATTTTAGCACTCTAGCACTGTCCTCCCATTGTTCATCGATTTACTCGAGCGGGCACCAGTACTGTCTCCATTGTGAGAGTTGTTGTTACTGTTTTTGGCATATCAAATACACCAGCCAAATCCTCCTGTCCAATTTTATTACTATTAATAGGGGCCACACCCAGCAATTGTCAGAGACTAATAAGGGGCATACTCCCAGGAATGCCTGGGTGATCATACCATGCCAGGGATTGAATTTAAGGGTTTGCCATGCTAGGCACATGATCGGACACTTGAACTATCTTCATGTCCTCCTTTTTGATTGGTGGGGGTGGGAGGGCACATCCTGCAGTGCTAAGGGACCACTCTTGATGGGGATCATATGAGACACCAGGGACTAAACCTAGGTTGGCTACTGTAATACTGCTTCAGCCCCATTCTCCTATATTTTTATTTGTTTGTTTACATATTACTTATGGCTACTTTCATACCACAGTAGCACATTAGCACAGTTGTAAGAGAAACACTATGGCACACAAAGATATAAAACATTTTCTATCTATCCAATATAAGTCTTATCAAGTGAGTCTCTTCTACCTCAGTGGTTTCCAACCTTTTTAAGCCCATACATGGACATGGTAATTTAAAACACTACATATTATGTTTAAAATTGGGTGTGTGCAAAAGGAGAGAGAGAACAAAAGGGAGTGCCCTGCCACAGAGGCAGGGTGGGATTGGAAGCTGGGGTGTGGGAGGGATACTGGTACGGGTGGTGGTGGAGAATGGTCACTGGTGGAGGGATGGGTACTTGTTCATTATATAACTGAAACCAAAGCACAAAAATTTGTAAGTCTACAACTGTACTTCATGGTTTTTCACTGATAAAATTTTTTAGAAAACATAATGACCTCTTAAAATTTGTATTGTTAACCATATTGCCCAAAAGTTGAGAGAGAGTAAGAGAGAAACTGTCTGCCATAGAGGCAGGGGTTGGGGTGGGGTAAGAGTTGTGTGAGGAATACTAGGGACATTGGTGGTGAGAAATTTACACTGGTGGAGGAATGCGTGTTTTATCATTGTATGATTTAAACTCAATCATAAAATTCTCTAACTATATCTACTGTTATTCAATAAAAAATAAAAATAGTTTGACATTTTTATTTTTAGTGCCTGAAATTCAAAGCATGTACATGCATTTTGGACACACACCTGATTGTAAATAGGGATTACTCTAAGTTCTGTGTTCACTACTCATGATGCTATTTTGGGGGAATATGTGTGTTTCTGGGGATCAAACTAGGAATGAATGCATGCAAGGCAAGTGCTTTAACTCCTTTACTATTTCTCTGCCACTCAAATGTTCATATTTTGGTTTTGAAATCATGTCATCTTCTTTCCTTTCCAAAACCTTTAATTTTTGCCTCAACATACAGTCCTTTGATATCATTTTTTTCTTTTGTAAAAGATTTTACTTTAAAATATTGAATAAATCTACTTAAACTTCAACAATATTCTGTAATTGTAGTTCTTCTGCTAGAATCATTGCTAAGAAAAACAAGGTATTCATTTAATTATTTTTGAAAGAAATATTTAACCGAGATATTCTTTTTAAAAAAACTCAGGACTAGCACAAGCCTACAGCAAGCATCATCCTCAATGGGGAAAAACTGAGAGCCTTCCCTCTAAGATCAGGGACAAGACAAGG
>JAOXYA010067220.1:0-11698 GCA_028565675.1 Sorex palustris | reverse complement strand
CAGTAACGTCTCCATTGGAGACTTTGTTGTTACTGTGTCTGGCATATCGAATACTCTCGGTAGCTTGCCGGGTTCTCTGAGAGGGGTGGAAGAATCGAACTCGGGTCGGCCATGTTGGCTGCGTGCAAGGCAAACGCCCTACAGCTGTGCTATCGCAGCCGGCAGAAATAATAACATATGCTAAATTTTAATCTAATCATATCACAATATGGCTATATTTGGAAACAAGATATATGTGAAGTGTGTGTTGTCATCTGTAATAAGATCTTCTATAATAGAAAATAGATTATGTATAAACCTCTCTTAAAAACTAGCAATATAAATATATCATCTAGCTATTCGATGGTAAATGCAAGAAGAACCAATTAAAACATTTTAACTTATTTGCTTCTGAAGAATAATAAATGAAAAAATATTAAAATTCAGGATAGACACTATTTTTATAAAAAAAACTTGTAGAATTTTTATTATATTTATTTAAAACTTTAGTGCAAGTTATAAAGTTGCATTAAGGACAACATAGACACTTTTGCAAACTATCTCCCTCAATTTTCATTTTTTTAGCTTCTCTTTTCTAAGTTATTTTTTATTGAGGAATCATAGTCTACAATACTATTAAAGCTGTTGGATTACAGTTGCAGAGCTACTTCACTAATCCACCAGTATTCCAGATCCTTCCACCATAGTATCAGGAGCTTTTCTGTCTCCTAATTCTTTTAGCCTCCTCAGTTCCCAGTTCCAAGGATCATGTCCCAGGGTTTGAGGGTTTGTTTGCATCTCCCTTAATTTTCAACGTAATGAAACCTAGCTGCCTTTGTGTGGGTCTAGTAATAGATTTAAGTCTTTGAATTTGGGTTTACCTACTCTAACTGAACTATGCAAAGGAGGGACCTTAAGTGTGTATAAGTGTATGCATATAATATTCTTTCTATCCACTAAGGTCAGTCTTTTTAAATCTTTTAAATCTCTTGTAGCACTGTAGCACTGTCCTCCCATTGTTCATAGTCTTTTTTTTTTTTTTGCTTTTTTGGGCCACACTCAGCAATGCTCAGGAGTTACTCCTGGATCTGTACTCAGGAATTACTCCTGGCGGTGCTTGGAGCACCATATGGGATGCCAAGGATTGAACCAGGGTTGGCTGCGTGCAAGGCAAATGTCCTACCTGCTGTACTATAGCTCTAGGCCTTTTAAAGTCTTTTTTAAAGCAACTTTTAAAATCCAAAACTTTTTAAGTCCTTTAAGTCTTTTAAATTTTTTAAAGTCTTTTTAAAGCAACTTTTAAAATCCAAAATCAATTTTATGAAGGGGACACTATGATAAAGAGAAGGTGAACTGGAAAAAAAATACTAATAAGAGTAGGCTTTATATATCATATGAATACTTGGAGCTTCTGCAGCTTAGTCACCATAATACCTGTCACAGAAATCCAGGAGAGATTTTTTTTTAAGCCAATATATGGTGGGTGTAATATTTTATATTGATTTTTAAAAGACATTACTGCTCTTCCTGAAAAATATCTAATAAAACTTGCAGTTACTCATGCATTACCTGCCATGTTTGCAATTACACATGACTGCATAATTATTATTGAAGTTAATACCGACTATAGGAAGAAATTGAAACCAGAGAACACATCCACTCATCTGATGTTGAACATTTGGGTTGTTTCTGTATCCTAGCTATTGTACTAAATTCTGCACCATTAATATAGGTGCGCATAAGTCTTTATGAAATAATGTTTCTGTGTTTGGGGGTAGATTGTAAGAAGCAGTGTATCTGGAGCCTGAGGATTCTACATACTGTTTTCCACAGTGGCTGAACCAGACAACTTTTCCTCCAGCAGTGAATGAGTATTCCTTTTTCAACACTTCCCTGCCCAGGCTGATTTTGGGCTTTTTGGCACATGCCATTCTCACTTGTGTGAGATGTCTAACATCTTCTTTGTCGTATGACTGTTGTTTTACTCAGATCCACCAGTTTCTATTTTATAGTTTTTTGCTGTTTGTCTCTGCAGATATGCAACAAAAGTTTTAAAAATCACTCTATTTGTTATTTTGCATTGCAACAGGAAGTACATGTCTCTGAATGACGATTTTGATGACTTCCTTTTGTAATGGTAACTTTCTTCGGGGTGAATTTATATTTGGGTGGGCTTTGTCAACTGGAGATTGGTCTTGGCTATTGTTTTGTCTTACCTTGTTTCCTCTTCCTGTGATCACTGCTTTCTTTGTACAAATTTTATAGTTATCTGCTCTCACCTCCCAGGAAAACTACCACCTCAGACTAGAACCTTCTACTGGAGGACCAGCTCAAGCACAGAATAACACGCTATTTAAATCTAGCTTCTAAGTTAAACAGGCCCTGCCACAGGCCTTGCTCTCCTTCCTCCTTTCCTTTACAGGGATTCCACTTTATCAGACCACGGTTTCAAGCTGTGATCAGAGCTGTTCCAACCTCCTTTTATGCTCAGGGCAGACCCACCTCACCTTTGCTTTTCTCCAGTGATCTGCTCCTGGGGCTTCTCCACATGTGGGCCTTTTGGTTTTTGTGCCCTGCAGGAGCTGTACTCGTAACTGCACCTATTTCTGGACCTATAAGCCAGCAGGCCTTTGCTGCAGTCCCGGCTTACTGCTGTGTTTCCATTTCTGGCCCGTGGAAATGATGAGTTATTGTTGGGGTTTTTTTCCATAGCTGTGTCTTGGAAGTTTGGAGCAGAGGAGAATATTTCTTTTAAGGATACCCTCTACAGAGCCATTTGATGATGGTGAGGCAGGCAGGTAGATAGGGAAGGGCCCCCCCATGGCAATGAAATTTCTGGGAAGTAATAAAACCAACTTAGCCTTAAAGCAGCCAGGACCCACCTTGCAGACACAGAAACTAAGGCCTGATAAGACCTTTCCCTGGCACCAACACAGACCCAGGGAAGGCTGGACACCCCCTCTGAGAGAAACTGAAGCTTTCGAAGAAGACTATCAATTAATCCCAAATCTATACCCCATCAGCCCTCCACCCTCGTGGCAACCACCCTAGCAACACACTCATCTAGGGAGAAAGCCCCACGTGGGCTGAGGTGCTGCAAAGCCAACTTGGACAAAGGAAGCACACGCATATGCTGCCCTAGCCCATGTGCCGCTCGTGTCCATGTGTTGTTGGCAAAAGCGTGTGGTGTCCAAGCATGTGTGTAGCCTGCATCTCCCTTCTTGGGATGTGTACTTTCATATTTTCACATCTGATGCTGGGATGCCTGCTAGGGCTCTTTCTGTCTTTGGAGAAGGCCGTGTTCTATCTTGAGGGTGCTCCTCTCTTTCTCTCCCTTCTTCCCTTTCTCAAAACCTCCAAGTAAAATCTGCTTTACTTTACTGCTCACTTCACTTTAATTCTCCTTCTGAATTTATTTTCTGTGAGAAGGCAAAGGCCCAAAATGCCTGGCCAAGATCTAGGACTGACGGACTTTCCTGCAAAGAGCAGTGCCTCACTCCAGCCTGAGTCCATAGCTCCCTGAGAAATCAGGTGGTAGGGATTAACTCCCTACAGTGCAGAACAAGTGTATGTCAGATGTGGCTTGACAGCTACCTAGAGGGACTGTAGGGACTTGAGGTCTGTGCCATTCAGAGGCTCATTTGTGGCAGACTTTATCAGTCCTAACTTTCCCAGCTGGTCCCAGAGTGGCAGAGGTGGATCAGGAGAAAGTGACTGCCTCTCTCTCTCTCCACTTCTCATAAGTCACCTGGGGCCCCACTGGCATCCTGGAGAAGTTTAGAAATAAAAATAAAAAAAGAGTGTAAGTATAGATCAATTTGTAGGTCAGGAGTCAGAAGAACATCACAATGTTGCTAGCCTCTGATTCCAAAGTCAGAGACATCTAACCAAAGGTGGCAGGCTTGCAGGGAAGAATGACTAATGATCAAATACATCTTAACAATTGATTAATAACAGTAAGAGGAACAAGAGACAATATATTGCTGATATAGTTCATGTAGTTGTCCAAAGTTACTCCGTAAACTCCTCAACCTTAAACTCATAAGAAATAAGATAAGAAATGCATTGTGATTTGAAATTCCAAATTTTATTGAAATACCTCTCTAGCCTGTAGACTGCCATTCATATAGCTTATTTGAGAAATTAGCATTGAGGTTATCACCCATCCCCAGGATTCTCAAAGATACTTCTTGTTTCATTGGTCTCTACATATTAAAATTTCCTAAATTTGTTTTTATATTAATGCCATATCCCCGGTGCTCAAATTCTAATGAATTTAATCCCCAAGTAAGGTTCTTCTCTTTTACATTATATTACACTTTTGAGATATGTCCAGATTCATGCCCTTATATTTTTCTAGCACCTCAACTTCCTGCTCAACTCTATTTCTTTTTTCCACGTGGGTGTGATTATTTGAAGTACTGTCATGCCATTTATGCTGAAAACATTACATTTTTGGTTTTGTTTTTTAAGTAATAATCCCACCTATTAGGTTAAATTTGTTTTCTCTCTCCATATTTGTAATAGCTGGAGAATTCTTTCATTGTTTTATTTTGGAGCTGGAGTAATCTATGTTGACATTTCTCAAAACTTTGATGATGCAAGAAAAAGTAAAATAACCTCTTTCATCTGTCTTCTAACTTTTTTCCAGGGTAACAGAAATACTGCATTCTCTACCTTCTTTTCCTCAGTGGAACAACCTAATTTCTTATGCCTGTGTTCCATTTTCATTTCTCCCTAAGGAATTCCTATTTCTCTCAGGTAGAAACTCTATCTGTTTCTACCTAACATCATACCATTCCTCTTCTAAAACATGTAAGCTTATACATTAGTTTAATGGTGGTTTCCCTCACATTATGTTCTCTGTCCCCTTGATCTTAAGACAAAACTAGATTTTTTAAAGCTATTTCTCTCCAAATTCCAGGCTTCCTTCTTCCAACACAATAAGTATTACTTTTCTGATACCATACCAAAATTTGAATCTTTTCTCTGACAGTTTTCTCCTCTGATTATGAATAAACACAATATCTAAGTCTACAGGTTTCAGCTATGAGAAAAGATGAAGCCTTGCAATGTGCTGCAACTTGGATAGAATTAGAGTCATGGTAAGTGAAATGATAAAGGAAAAGACAAACTCTACATGATCTCACTTGTATGTTTAGTATAAAGAAGCAAAAGCAAGAGATTAGACAATCCAGAATAGAAACAAGTTGTAAGATATGGCCACTGAGTTCACAGAGTGCTATGTGGGACAGGGTAAGGGACTTAGGGGCAATGGTGGAGAGATCTTGTCACTCTGATGATGGGCATGGCAGAACAGCACTGTAAGTAAAAGATGATAATATTTGTACTACTGTAAAAATTTTTTACTATTATAAAAAATAATAAAAATTAAAATTTCTAATTAGTAACAAAAAAAAGAAAATGAGGCCCAGCTCTGTACTCAGGGGTCACTCCTGGGGAACTTTATGTCATGTTGGGGACCAAACTGTAGGCTGCATGCAAGCTAATTGCCAAAATCTCAATACTATCCCTCCAGCCTCCAGAATTTTCTGTTCCACTATCTACATTTCTACTTGGAAATGGCAAGACATTTTGAGCACTTTCTTTCTTTTTTTTAATTTAGGAGTACTACTATTTATTCAGCCAGGATTAAACTGATTGTACTGGGCATGAGCTCCACATTACTTTTTTTTTATTTATTCAGAATGCTAATTTTATTTTTTTATTATTATTTTTTCATCACCATGAGATACAGTTACAAAACTTTCCTGTTTGAGTTTCAGTCATATCCTGATGGATCACCAAACCCTCCACCAGTGCATATCTTCCACCACCAAGGTCCCCAGTATCCCCCCATCCCAACCCTCCCCCTGCCTCGATGGCAGACAAACTCCCCCACACTCTCTTCTATATCGCTTGTTATGAACAGCATAAGATGCCGAGCGGCCTCGTATCAAGCCCTGATTTCTCCCTCCAAAAATCAAACCATGGGGGCTGGAGCAATAACACAGCGGGTAAGGTCTTTGCCTTGCACGCAGCCAACCCAGGTTCGATTCCCAACATCCCATATGGTAACCTGAGCACCGCTAGGGGTGATTCCTGAGTGCACAGCCAAGAGTAATCCCTGTGCATCACCAGGTGTGACCAAAAAAAAAAAAAAGCAAAAAAACAAAAAAAAAAACAAAAAACAAAAATCAAACTATGTCCGGCTCCAACAAATAGCACTTCCGCCTCTTTGCTTTGATTTACATATAATTCCTCTCATGGAGCAAACCCACAGACAGGCTTTCTGAGCATGAAGAGAAAAAAAAAATAACTGGTAAAGAAAATCGAAGGGTGAGCCGGTGAAAGGAACATCTCAGATCCAGATGAGAATTATCAGCTATATTTTAGAAGACCAACCCTAGACTGGCAGGTCTCTGAATTACATAAAGGGCAAGCTAGTCCACTTTCAACCTGGAGATTTTTTCCCCCTAAAAATACTGCCAATGCCCCCCGCCTTGAGTTATAAGAGGCTATCTTCTGGGGATTTAGACTTCAAAGATGGGACCTGAAAATGAGGGAAGAAAAAAACCTGAACATGAACAACTTGGGAGGAAGAACGCTCTGGATGCCGATAGCTGGTTTGGAGGTCTGGGTCGTGGCTGATATTTGCAGCAGAAAGAAACTCATCCCTACACGTGGGGCTGGCTTTACTCCTGGGAGTAAAAGTCCTTTCAATGGCCCCTACCCAAAGTGTTCCTGACAAAGGAAGGACTTGATATCCCAGCTTCTCAAACTATGGGTCGTGACCCCATATGGCACTGTGGGTAACTTGTTTTTTGCTTCGAAATACATTGATGCATGATTTCTTAACGGTCAAGTATTTGCTTGGTTTGGCTCTTTTTTTATATCTCTATGCACAGGGTCGCATCAAAATGTGTCGGACAAATTGCAAGCGGAAAATATTTATAAGATTGTGCTCTAAAAGACAGAGAGGGGTTTCTCCCCCACCCCACCCCACCCCACCACCTTGCTATGTGTGCCAGAAGAATTGGAGGGTGGGGGAAGAAGGAAAAACTCAGCTTATTTTCTGCTTTCTCTGTCCAGGGGCTGGAGCAATAATATAGCAGGTAGGGCATTTGCCTTTCATGTGGTCGACCCGAGTTAGATTCCCAGCATCCCATAAGGTCCCCTGAGCACCGCCAGGAGTAATTCCTGAGTGCAGAGCCAGGAGTAGCCCCTGAGCATCACCAGCTGTGCCTAAACCCAAACCAAAGCAAACTTTCTCTGTCCAAAGAGAGAAATGGCGAGAGAGTTGACTGTCTGATCAACAATGCAGCTACTACAGACATAACAAAAGGAGTCAGAGCAATTGTCCAGCAGAGAGGGTGTTTGCTTACCGGGTGTGGGATTACCGGGCCCACCAAAATCCAACCAAAATAACTGAACTGACAATAATTGGACAAAAGATTTTAGCAGTAATTCAGTAAAACTAGTTTATTAACACTAATTAACATCAGCAACCCTAATGGAAAGGAAGCAGCATTAACGGAGAGCCCCACCCAGGCTCCACACTGACCTGTCGTACACCAGAACAAATAAAATCCCGTTTGTCACCCTCCTGAGCAGAGCGCCAGCTTCTGCTGCTTCTCCTTTGCAGAGTCACTGAATCAGCAGCCGATCTTTGCAACCATGGCTAAAATCACCGTTATTATCCTTAACTTACAGTTGAGGAAATTGAGGCTTAGCGAAATGGGGGACCCCAGCTGTCCAGCTACGACGCTGCCACATGGCCGTATGCCCAGGGTCTGGATCAATTCCCCCCATCCCACGCTGGCCTGCCCCCTTAAATATTTGATGAAAGCTTCGGGAACAAGGCAAGCCACCCTGGGAGCTTATCAAAAACGGTTCCAGAATGCCCCGCCGCTCTGGGGTCTTGGCCAGGGGAGAACAGAATAAACTTGGCCACCTGATGGTAGCCCTGCAGGTACAATGTCCTTCCCGGCCAGCCCAGTCTTACCCAAGGTACTGTGGCCGCTGGGCCTCAGAGCTGGCTCCGCCCTGCTGCCCTCAGCCAGCTCCAGGCCAGGTTTCAAGTGGGGGGAGTTTTCCCACCCCATCACCAAAGGGAAAGAATCTTTAATAGCCAAACACAGAAAGAGGCCTGATGCTCTGGAGAAATGAAAACAGCGGGAGGGAAGCACGTAGTTATCCTTGACAATCTACCTCCCCTCACCACCACCAAAATAAAAACAAAGAATCAGTTTTGCATTGAAGGACCTTTTCTCCAAGATGGTTTCTTCTCTCTGTGTGTCTATTTTTGAATCAAGGAAAGTCAGGCTCGGAACATCAGAAGGCATCGCCACAAACCCGACGAAGGAGGCTCATTGGCATTCTGAAGATGCGCGGATCCGACCGGAGGATCTCTCTCATCAAAAGAGTTCTCCTGTGCGCTGGTGCTGACTTATTAATAAAGATCATGCTTGGATTTGATTATTTATCTAATCAGGAGGCACCTTCCGCCGACACTCATTAACGTCCGCGTTTTAGGGGAGAGATGACGCCCTGGGGCTTCGTGGTGGAATTGCAGCTGAGAGTCAGGGAACATGCTTAGGGGCTTGCGGCCAGAAACTCAGGGTGCCCGGTAAGCCCACGTCTCCCTAGGAAGGAGCAGGTGACCTGTCTGCCAACCCAGCGGAGAGAGTACAGATGTATAAGGTCAGCTCTGTGGTGTAAGCGCTGAACAGCGTCTTTAAAGACTCTGACGGAGAAATGAAATGGCTTCTCTAATGCTCTAGTGATTCACCAAACCAAGAGATTCGTCTCCTTTTCCTGATGCGTATTCTGCTGGGCAGGGTTTTTATGTGAAACTCATGGGGCAGACTTGGGGTGTTGCTAGCTCCCCGTGCCCCAGCCTGTCTCCCGATTTAACCTGTTTGTATCCACTTGCTACTGGCTTTCGAAAGTGGTTGTCAGATAAACAGACTCCTAACATGGCTCATGGAGCCTGCAGTGCAATGACCTCCCTCTTTCTGTTAGACAGTGCGACCAAGATCGGTGACCCTGGGTCTGCCCTCTTCTCTCCAGCCGTCTTGTCCCACAGACAGGCAGTTCCATGTTTGGTTAAACTCAGTCAGAAGCCCCCACACTGAACAAGACCTAGGGCCAGGCGAGCCGCACAGCTAACTGCAACCAGCGTGGCCCTCCCGGGAAGCTCTGCAGCTCAGACTTGGCACTGAGATGGACTAAATTATTTATCCCAGCAGATAAGAGAGAAAGCAGCCAGAGAGCCCAGAGTTTATACCCTCAGTCCCTGGATTCATACTGAATTCATACAGATCTCCACTGAGACAGGAAACCATCTCCATCAGCAAAAAGGAAACCCAAAAGTTCCTTCCTAAATCACCTTAGATGCCTGGCGTTTGGCCCCAGCTGTGAGAAACACACCAGCTGCTGTGTCTCTTTTCTCTCTTTTTTCTTTTTTTTTGGGGGGGGTCACACCTGGTGATAATCAGGGGTTACTCCTGGCTCTACACTCAGGAATTACTCCTGGCAGTGCTTGGGGGACCATATGGGATGTTGGGGTCAAACCCATGCAAGACAAACACCCTACCCACTGTACTCCAACCCCATCCCTTTTCTTGGATTCATTAAGAACTGAGTCTCAGGTGCTGTGACTATCAAGTGCAGTGAAAAACGGCCTTTCCCCCCCCCCCCCCCATGAGCTCATGGAAGCTGTACCTGGAGAAAGCAAAGGAAAAGTCCCATTTGTCCTTCATTCATTACAGATGTACAGTGTGGCAGGCACACACACGGAGCTGAAGGTTGACTCATCAAACGGAAAACAGGGCCGGAGAGATAGTACACAGGGACTGAGGCACCACCCGCTTTGAATGCAGTCCCTGTCACCACAGTTGATCTCCCAGCACTTCCAGGCGTGATCTCCGAGCAAGCAGGAAGCCTTGCTTGCTGCTGAGTGGCTCAGACCGAAATACTGCCCCCTACCAAAATACTGGAAAACAGGGCATAATGCAAATGCCAGCTGACTAGGCGGAAATGGAATTAAATAACAGAGGGAAAAGAAACTCCATATAATAGTGTAAGCAGGTAATTTCTCAGTAAATGAGACATTTCATAGATGGCCTGAGATCACAGCATTTCTTAATTTGTTGTTGTCGGGGTTTTTTGGGGTTTTTTTTTTTGTTGTTGTTGTTGTTGTTGTTTTATTTTTCTGGTTTCTTGGGGCTACTCCCAGTGGCGCTCAAGACTTACTTCTGGCTCTGAGCTCAGGAATCACTTCCAGATGGAGCAAGGTGGACCAGTGAGGTGCCAGAGATGAGACCAGGGTCAGCAGCATGCAAGGCAAACCTACCTGCACTCGGGTCCCTTAGTTTGGCTTTTGCTGTTGCTGTAGCTGTAACCAAACACCAGCCAGGAGCCCTGGAGGAGAGAGCTGTGTTGCCCAAGGCGGGCTTCTTTGGGGCTTTCTGAGTGGGGGTGAAGATCAGAGCTCTTTGAGGGTCTGCTCTGAGGTCATCGAGGAGAAGGGTCTCCCCATCAAGGAGTAGGTCACCTTTCAAGGAGAGCCCCTTGGTCTCGGGAGCCTCTCCCCAAATCAAGAGACAGCCGTGATTTTCCAGGCCTTTCCATCAGTGGGGTATGGAGAGGGAGGAGAGGAAAAAATGTCATCTGCCAAGCTATTTCTTCTTAGTAGACTACAAATTCTTATTCCATTAACTTCCCAGGGAGGGTTGCACTTAAAGTCCTAATTAGGGACGTGCTATTTATACCACCAATGCAGTTTCCAGGCCTCTCAGTACAATCTGTATCTCTTTAAAGCTATCCATCACATCCTGCAGCCTGACCCTCTCTGCCCCATTCATCTCTTACCAGCAGGAAACGCCTTCTTCATCTTCCCAAGCTCCTGATCACTTAGCGTGTCGTTACCCTGCATACAACAGTACTCAGTGACTATCAGTGAATAAAATGTGCCAGAGATAAGCAACAAATGCACTGGGCATTTGGATTCCAGGCCTTCCTTGGACCCCAAATCTGAAATTTGGGACCGGAGTGATAGTACAGCAGGTAGGGCATTTGCCTTGCGTGCGACTGAACCGGGTTCAATCCCTGGCATCCCATATGGTCCCCCAAGCACCACCAGGAGTAATTCCTGAGTGCAGAGCAAGAAGCAACCCCTGAGCATGGCTGCATGTGACCCAAAAAAGGACAACAAAAAAATCTGAAATTTATTGTTTAATTAGGGGGGACACGTTGACTGTGCTCAGCATTTACTTACTCTTGGCTCTGTGCTCAGGGATCACGCTTGGTGGTGCTCAGGGGATTGAACTTGGGTCAGCCACATGCAAAGCAAAGTGCCCCACTAGCAGTACTGTCTCTCTGACTCCCAAATCTGAAATTCAGCCACAGAACGGTCTCTCGTTGGGAAAGATTTACCCAGTGAAGAAAGTAGAGGCTTGCAACCAAGAGAGGTGGAAAAGGCTGTCGTTAGCTCACCAGTGAATGAAATTGTTGCTGATGATCCACAGACAAGCTTCTCTCCAAGTAGATTTCCTCACATCCAAGATTGAAATCCTTGGCGTGAAGGGGACATTCGCAGTGAGAACCAGTTACCAGCAGTGAAGGAGGGTCCCTTTCTTGCCACATCTGCACCAACTCCGGTGCTTTTGTTCTTTTGGATGTGGGCCAGTCTCTGTGGTGTGAGATGATATCTCAT
>JAOXYA010067213.1:0-11698 GCA_028565675.1 Sorex palustris | reverse complement strand
TTGAACCCTTGAGGATTGTCTTCAAACATGGCAAGCACCCTACACACCGTTGTATCAATCCAGCCCAGGAAGTGTGTCGGGGTGACTCTGGGCCCCAGGGGGCACAGAGCACAGGCCTGAGGGTGCTGCCTGACGCCCCCAAGGTGCTCCCGCCCCCTTAGTTGTGCCTGGCCTGGGGGATAGTTCAGGGGGTTCTGGTCACCCCCCTTCTGTCTCCTGCCCCGTTCCCAGAATCCGGGGCACTCCCTCCACACTCGCTACTCACCCTGCTTGGCCCTCCCCGGCACAAGCCCCCCAGGAGCCAGACCCCCTGGCACAGCAGCAAGGGGCAGTCGCGGCCCCCCACCCCCGCCCCTGGCTCCCCCAGACACAGCCTGACGTCCCAGGCCAAGTTCCCACGCCGAGAGAGGCAAGTGCAGGGTGGCCGGGAACACCCCAACAGACCCAGGAAACTTGACTTTCCCGAGACAGGAGGGGCTCAAGGGCCTGGCCTGTGAGAGGCCCCCACTCAGGATGGGCTTTGGCGTGGACGCGGAACAGCCCAGAATGAGGAAGGAACAAATTCCTCATTTGTTCCCCAAGGTAAGTCCCGTGAATGCGCCAAGCTGGAGACCTTCCTGTGAGGGGAGGCTGTGAGCTCACTACGGCTGGGGCTGCATCCCACGCAAAGTCCCTACGACAGCAACTTCCTGGGGCGAGACAGGGGTGAAGTGAACGCCAGCACCACACTCAGTGGCCCCAGTCCTGCCCCGGGTGACCCTTGAGTCCACAGCCAGGAGTTAGCGCTGCGCACTGCCGGGGTGTGCCCCGCTCCCCCAAAAAACACACAACAAAACCAAAACATACCCCCCACCCCTCCTGGGGAGTGGACACTGTTTTTTCTCATTAGCTAATGAGGTCACGTGGTCACAATACATAAAATGTTGGTGGTTTCCTCGCACAAAGCCCCCCAAATGCGTCCCCCAATCTCCCCTCCAAGGCCCAGGTTGGTCAATGCTCCCTACCGTCCACCCCCTAGTTCTGCTCTTGTCCTCCTGACTTGTTTCCATTCTCACGACGCACCCAGGCCTGCACGACCCCCAGCACCCCTCCCCCCACCGCGTTTGGGTGTTTCCTCACCCAGGGGGCTAGCAGCCGGCAGGGCAGCGGGTGGGCCTTTATCTTGGGAATTCTGGGGAAGATCCGCTTCAGAATGACTCACTTGGACTTTGAGCCCACTGTGGAGTCTCACGGAGCAGCGTTCTCTGGAACAGCAGATGCTTTCCCAAGGTCCACTCCCAGGTGGGCGCGGGGGACAGAGGGAAGGGGTCCGGGCTGCTGGTCCCTCCGGCCACTGCGAGCCTTTCTGCGGCCAGGGTAATGGCTCTGCCCGAGAGAGAGTCCGCATCAGTGCCAACACTGGCCTTGGTGACTCAGGCACGGTGGGGCCTCCCTGGAAAGGAACTCGGGCTCACACAGACCCGGGTGCGAGACCCCAGCTGCCCCTGGTGGAGCAGGTCCTCCAGGGCCGGGGGCAGAGCCATTTCACCCTGAGTGCCAACACATGGGAAGGGTCGGGCAGCGGGAGGGCACAGGCCTGGCCAGGCCAGAGGCCCCGTGGCGGCTGAGATGCCAATGGGGACGTTGATGTGTAGTTTCCCGGGGGTGGTGAGGACGACATGGGGGCTGTGGTGAGCCTCGCCAGTCAGGGGGAGGGCCTTGGAGAAAAGTTTCCCATGCCTGGGCCCATGGTGGGCTGGCGGCAGCTCGAACCTGGAGACCCAGATGTGCCAGCCAAAACCTATCACACACACACACACTTACACAGGCCCAAACTCATGACGCAATCCCACACTACTCACTCATCAGAGATACACTCACACACAGACTCACACACACAATCCCACACTACTCACTCATCACAGAGATAACTCATGCACACACACACACACACAATCCTACAAGGTTCATTCATTAGAGAGATGAATGCACACACAAACAGACTCACACTCATGCAACCCTACACAGCTCACTCATTTTAGAGATACTCTCACGAACACACTCAGAGTTATGTGCACACAATCCTCCATGGTTCACTCATCACAGATACACTCACACACACAGATTCGCACACACAATCCCACACAGCTCACTCATCAAAAAGATACACTTGCATGCACAGACTCACACTCACGCAATCGTACACAGCTCACTCATCAGAGATACGCTTGCACAACACAGACTCACCAATCCTACACAGCTCACTCATCAAAGACACACACGCACACACACACACACACACAGACTCACACTCACGCAATCCTACACAGCTCACTCATCACAGAGATACACTCATGCACACACTCGGAGTTACATACACACAATCCTCCATGGTTCACAAATCACAGAACTACACTCACACAGACAGACAGACAGACAGACAGACACAGTTCATATAGTACATGCACCACACTAACATACACACACACACACACACACACAGAAACACACATTACACCCTGGCATAGACATGCACACACTTGCACATACACGATCACACCTACACATAGACACGCCCTCACAGTTCACACAAACTCATGTGAGCACTCTCCTGGAGACACACCCAGACACCCAGACACTGCTGTGTGTTGTCCTCCCTTCCTGGGCGCCTGGCTCGTGGAGCTTGCGGGGTCTGTGTGGCGTCCCTCCGCCCGGGGCTCCGCTCTCTGCTCGCTCCAGGCCACGCCTTCATCTCAGGCTGGACCACACACATGGTGAGCGCTGGAGAAGGAGAAGGGGCCAGCCTGGAGGGCCCCTCCCGGGCTCCGTGAGCCCCCAGCCCGGGAGTGTGCCGAGCCCCGAGTCCACGGTGGCGGCTGCTTTACACGCGGCTGTGTCCCCCAGGTGGTCACACCTGCCCTCCCTGGAGTCAGAGGCGAGCCCTGTTGCTGGAACCACGTGACTGTCTCCCGCAGGCGACGGCGACGTCCGTCTTCCTGGGGACCTGGAGCCGAGTCTGGGGGCCGAGGTCGGGCCCCTCTGGCCGGTCAGCGCCCACCAGGCCTCTGGGCTGACCGACGGCCATATGGGGCTGGATAGGGTGGCCCTCCTCGAACCCTCTCCCTGCCCCTACGTGCCCACTCAGCTGCAGGGAACGTGGATACTGTCGGTGGCTGCCTGGGAGGCCTCCCAGGGCCCCAAAGAGGCGCTTGCGCAGGGCAGAACAACGCGGAGAATGTGTTTGTCAGGTCTCTCCCGTTTGCCTTAAAAAGCCAGAACGGGCAAAGGAATCCCTCACTCGCTCCCAGCTCTGCCACCGCGCCAAGGCGGCCGAGAGGGGAGGGCCGGCGGCAAGGGCCACTCAGCAGCCAGGGTGTGACACAGGGCGGGGCCAGGGGCGGGTGAGTCAGTCCCTGAGGCCAGGGGCCAGCTGCAGGACGCAAGACAGCAGGACGCAGGACAGCCAGCCACACGCCCAGCAGTGCCAGGCCAGGCCCCTCCCCTCAGCCTTGGGGGGCAGCCCACGGGGGGGTTATGGGGGGGGAGAGGTGTGGCCACAGGCGCCTTCCACACCGGCCTCCACGCCCTCTGCCAACTCCTGGGCCAGGTGCAGCTGGCAGGGCCGCCTCTGTGGCTGGTCCAGTAGCAGGAATAGTTTCTGTTAACTCAGCACCACAATCAGCACTCACACACTCACTCTCACACACACTCACACACACACTCACAGTCTCTCACACACACACACTCATATACACTCACTCACACACACACACACTCACAACACTCACACAAACACACTCACACACATTCACACACACATATACTCACACACTCACTCACACACACTCATACACTAACACACACTCCCGCAGTCACAAACACACTCATGCAGTCACACACACTCACATACACATATACTCACTCATACACATTCAAAACACTCGCACACACACTCACTCACACACACACTCATACTCATACACTAACTCACACACTCACGCAGTCACACACACACACACTCATGCAGTCACACACACTCACTCACACACACTCACACACATACTCCAACCCCAGCACTATTCACACACACAGCCTACCCCACATACATACACACACACCACAGACACACATCCCAGAGACATACAACCTCCCACCCTGTCACTATTCACCCCCCAAGACACACAACCCACCACACACCCCATCCCCATTCCCACACACAGCCCACCCCCACACACGCCACAGACACACAACCCACCACACTCTCCATCTCCATCACTATCACACACACAGCCTACCCCCCACCCCACGGACATACACTACACTCTCACACTCTACATACTCCACCACCATCACACACATTCACACAGTGTAACCCCCACTACCAGCATATACCACACTCCACACCCACACATAGCCCATCTCTCTACCTGGCCGCCATCACACACACCCCACCACTACACACACCACCTACAGCATCACCACACACACACAAGCACTCTCACACACACATGAACACACAGGCACACAACACGCACACACGTGTACATGTACCTACAGACACATGCACCCACAGACACGCGTATCAGACACACACTACACACATGCACACAGGGCCACTCGGCTGCCAGGGTGTGACACAGGGCGGGGCACACGCCCGCCGTGTTCTGCTCCTACTCGGCGTCAGCGACTCTGCCCACTGTGTGTTTGCGCGCGGCCGCCTCAGGCCGCCCCATCCGGGCCGGGACTCTTGGGAGGCTGAACTCACACCACTGGGGGGGTTGCTGGCTCAGGCGAGGCTTCCTGAAAGCCACACTTGACTTCCTTGGCTTCCACCCTGCTCGGACCCCACGGAAGGGAGAGTCCAGATCATGCTCATGACCGTCAATACCAAGGAGAGACTGAGAGAAGAGAGGGAGGAGAGGGCAGAGGGACAGCCCAGCGGGCAGGGCACACGCCGGGCCGCAGCTGACCGGCCAGGAGTGACTCCTGAGCACAGACCTAGGAGTGAGCGCTCCACGCAGCTGCCCGGGGCCCTCCCCACCAGGAGTCAGCCCTGAGCACAGCCTGGTGCGCCCCCGGCCCCCACAAAGGGAAGGAAGAAAAAGAGAAGATGCCAAGGCTGGTGCTGCCAGGCCCTGAGACTGCTCTAAAGAGAAACAGCCCAGCACGGCGGGGGACACGGGGCTAGCAGCCCAGAACGGGGGGACACGAGGCCAACAGTCCAGCTCTGGGGGACACGGGGCTACCAGGAGACCAGGGAACACAGCGAGTGCAGGGACTCGGGCAAGGGAGACGCAAGTGATGCTGACTCTTCCTGCGCTGACACCAGCCTGGCGCCCGGAGCCTGGGACACGCCAGGCACATCCTGCCCCCAAGCCCCACAGTGACGAGGAACATTCCAGAAGGCAGGAAGACGGGGAGAGCGTCAGAGAACACAGCCGGAAACCAGGTCGGCAGAGCAGCTGAAGGTGGCCGGGAGGAGCCCGCTGGGAAAGGGACAGAGCCAGCAGGGGCCCAGGGGGACGGGTGGGGACATACAGAAGGGGGCAGCACCGCGGGGAAGGTGCCTGCCTTGATGGCCGCAAACCAGGTCCTGGGGCACAGCGACTGACCGTCCAGCTGGAAAACCTTCCGGGGCACAGCGACTGACCGTCCAGTTGGGAAAACTTCCAGGGTACTGAGATTGACCATGAGCTGGGAAACCCTTCCAGGGCACGAAAACCGACCGTCCAGCCGGGAAGCCCTTGGGAGGCGTGGCATCGAGGCGGCCATCGGGGCCTGGCCCTTTTTTCTGGAGTTTCTGTGCAAATGGGCATGAGAGCCGGGAGAGCTCAGAGGCAGGTGGAGGAGGAGAAGCAGCGGGCAGAGAGGGGGAGGACGGTGTCCAGGGCTGACATCCATCCCTGGGGGGACAGGACCGCACCTGTGGGAGCTCCTGCGGGCCCGGGGGGTGACAGAGACGTGGGGGTGTGTAGGGAAGTGCCCGGGGTGGCTGCTCGGGGTGGCAGCCTGGTGGGCGAGGGCCTTGGCTGGGAGTTCTGGGGACCGGGAGCGCTGGGGTGCCAAGCAGAGACTGGGCCGCTGTGAGGTTGTGGAGGCGCCGGAACCAGAACCCGGCGTTCCATGAGCCAGTGCCTGGCCGGTGTCCTCTCTGCTTGGTGTCCCCAGCAGGAGAGGGCCCTGGGCTGCAGCAGAGGGACCCCATGCGGGGATGTTTGGGCACCAGGCCCTGCCCACGGGAAGGTGCCAACAGGCCCTGGCTGAGAGTCGAGCAGAGTCAAGGGGGGGACAGTGGGCGAGTGGGTGACGAGGAGGGGAGGACCCCGAGGGCCCCTCCAGCCCCAGTCCAGGTGTCAGGCCCCCAGGGCCTGGGCCAGGGTTACCCGAGCCCCGTTTGCCAGAAACCTCTCCCTGGGCCTGGGGACCCGAGATGCCACCCCGGGCAGGGTCTCTGCGCAGACCCCGAACCCAAATCCCCAGAGATGTGGGGACGGAAACAGGGGGCGGACAGTGACCCTGACCTGATCTCCTCACCTCATGTGCTCCCTGGAGCACCTCCAGGGGTCACCCCTGAGCACAGAGCCAGGAGTAAGCCCGGAGCACAACAAGGGGTGGCCCAGCACCTCACTCCGCAAACACACAAACTAAAACATCCACAGACACTTGCCAAGGGGCAAAGGCGGCAAGGAAGCACTTCCAGGTCAGAGGTGAGTGGAGGCATCAGCGGTGACAGCCTCTCAGTGAGGGACACGGGCGCCAGCACCTGACGAGGCCTGGGAGGGTGACTCTCGGGGGCTGACCCCAGTGACCCCCACTCAGGCCGCATCAGCGGGGCATGGCATGGTCTCTTTGCTCTCACAAAGAGAGCAGCTGTGGCCTGTGTGAGAGGCCCGCGACTTGCAACCACCGAACGGTGAGCGGCAAGAGGACAAGTCACTTGCAAGTGCGTTGGGGACGACTGTCCGGAGGGCAGCCTCTCTGTGGCCGGGCCCAGTCCGCACCCCTCACTGAACCAGCAACACACCTGTCACGGCCTCTAAATGCAGCAGCAGCGATGGAAAAAGGCAAGAAAACACCCTCCTGCAGACAGGAGGCCTTGGGGACTGAAAGGGGCCTTTGCCAGCCCGGGTGCGAGGGCTGGGGGGCGTACGGCGGGGCTGGGGCGTTCTTTCCTCCTTCTTCTCAGGGGCCATACCTGCCGGTGCTCAGGAGTCACTCCTGACTGTGTTCAGGGCTGACTCCTGGCTTTGTGCTTGCGGATGACTCCTGGCCCTGTGCTCAGGGGCTGACTCCTGGCCCTGTGCTCAGGGCTCACTCCCGAGGGGGCACAGGGCACTGTGTGTGGTGCTGGGAACTGAACCTGGTTCGTCCATGTGCGGGGAAGGGCCTTACCCACTGCTGTCTCTCCGCCTTCTCTGTTTTCTCTTAGAGGGGGGCTTCTCCCCATCTCTGGGAGAGGGGAGCTGGGGTCCCTGAGGACACAATGGCACAGGGTGACAGTGGGAGTGGACCAGGGCCAGGGCGTCCTGAGATGTGCCCTCCATGGCCGAGGGGCCGCCCCTGCGAGGGCCTCAGGGAGGGCCGGGCAGAGTCTGCACGTGCTCCCAGCTCTTCCACCAGCCATTACCTGCCATGAGAAGCAACCCAGGTGTCCACCCACAGGGCAGCGAGCGATGGCCTGCCCCAGCTCCCCTCGCCGCAACCCGGTCAGCCAATGCCACCAACCTGCGGGAGCTGGAAACACGTCCCAGCTGCCCAGGGCTGGGCCAGGGCGTGCTAAGTGGAAACTCTGGGGGGCGAGACACTCAGGTCTATATGCAGTGGGCAGTTTTAGGGCTGAGTGCAGGCACACACACACACACACACACACACACACACACACACACACAGGCGCAGCGAACTCCCAAGTCTGTTCAGCTAGGAGAGTCAAAAGAAGAGAAGAAAGAATCCAGGAGTGACTGGGGGCAGGGAGGGGATGCAACGCAAAGGGCCCTCGGCCACCCAGAGCCCCAGCTGAGAGAAAGGGGTGGGAGTCCCGAGAGAGTCCTTCTGGGATGCAGTGACGGCAGCCTGCTGATGCCGCTTGGCCCCGGCATCCCACGGGGTCCCCGAGCAGAGCCAGAGAGACAGAGCACCCCGGGTGTCCCAAAACAAATAAGAGAGGACCGGGGGACCCCACTTGGGGTGAGTCTGGAGGCCCTCTGAGGGCAGGAGAGCTGTTCCCGACACACGAGGGTCTCGGGAAGCTGGGGGAGAAGCCGGGCCCAGTCCAGCAGCGGGGGCAGGCTGAGCGCGCGCAGGGACCCAAACCCACCGAAGCCCAAGGCAAAGGCCCCGAGTCTGAATCGTCCTGGCTCTAGAGCTCAGTTTCCGAGCCAACTTCCGCAACACGCTGCACGAGAACTTGCTTTGTGATTTACGGCCAGGGGCTGCGTGATTCGTGGCCCGACTTCACACACCTTCTCTGGGCGCTCAGGGAGACCTTCCTGGGGGGCAAAGCATCGTGAGTGGGGATGTCTGAGGCTGCTCTAAACTCTGCGTGGCCGGCGACACAGCAGGCGGGACAGGAGCTGGTGGGAGGAGCCCAGGGGGACACAGGCCCTGGAAGGCCACGGGCTGCCTCGCAAGGGCCCAGCGAGGGTGGGCCTGGCAAGGTGGGGGTCCTGCTCCTGGGCTGGACCTCTGAGAAATGAGGGGGCAGAGCCCACCATGGCGCGGGGAGGGAGCCCCACTCCCAGGGCCCATGGACGCCCCACTTCTGACATCTGGAGGCCCAGCCTCCCAGCCCCACTCGAGAGGTAAGCCGCTTAAAGCCCTTCACAGAGTCAATCTGCCTAAGACAGATTGGAGCCGGGCTGGGGAGGGCGGGCTGGAGGTCCTTGCATGGGCCCCGAGTCCCCTGAGAGCCTGCAGAGGGGTGCCCGCAGGGCTCGGGGAGAGGACCCCCCGGAGACGCGAGCAGGCACCTCTGAATCCCCCCAGGATGGAGGCTCATCTCCCTTTCCGCCCGACTTCACTTTCTTCAGTGACTTTCGGCGTCAGAAGAAATGGCCACTCTGGCATCAGGGAGAGGATGGGCCCCCTCCCGGGATCTCCTCTGGCCGTAGGGCTGCCCCCCAGTCTCTCGACTTTCTCAGTTCTACAAGGGGAGCACTGGCTAGGTCTGGGGTGAGAGTCTGCAAGTCGTTCATCTGTTCCTACACGTCAGCTATTCATTCATTTATTCATTACTCATTCGCTCACTCACCCATGGCCTCATTCATTCGTTCCTTCCAGGACATGGCAGCAGGCCTGGGAGGGGAGAGACCAGTCCCAGGGCGTGCCCGGCCTGTGTGTCCAGCATGTGTGTCCATCGTGCGCTGGGCCTGGGCCTGGCATGGCAAATTCTCCCAAGCACCTGAGTACAGCCCTGGCGGACCCCAGCACCCCAAAATAAACAGCACCAAATGGGCGAGCCCCAGGACAGTGAGGGGAGATGAAAAACGGGTTAATAGGTTGTGAGGAGAGCTAAGGAAACAGACGGGAGGGGGTGAAGGGGCTGAGGGTTAGAACCATCTGGAGAGGGCTGTCCCTGGGGGTTTCCTCCTGGTGGCTCCTTCTCACGTCACATCGCCAGCAGGGTGCCCCCAACCCAGTTCAACCCACACCCAACTTTCAAAGAGCCGCACAGCACCACCTTCCAGGACGGCTCAGCCTGACGCAGCCAACCACCGAGAAACACGGCCCCAAAAGACATTTGACAGGGTCACCCGAGTGTCCATAAAGCCTGAAAACAAGGACAAAAGTTCCAAAGTCCCAAATCCAAGCTGCCCACAGCCAAGGGGCTCTGCTGTGACCCATTTCCACAAAGTGCCACCAGGATTCCACTGTTCCTCTGACGGCCGATAAACACGGCCCTGGACCTCAGAGGGTCCCCCAACACAGCCCGGAGCAGAAAATGCTCAATAGGAACCCCAAAAGCCCACCGCTCCTCTGCACACACACGTGCTCTGGAGACGCCGGGGCCCAGTTCCTCGGCCTAAGGGTCGCCGATCGGGGCCAGTGAGGGGAGAGGAGCCCAAACAGGCAAACTGTTCATCAGATGCAGAGACACCTTGGTTTCAAAGATGGCCCAGCCACGAAGAGCCTTGACAATGTGCGCGCGCGCGCGCACGCGTGTGTATCTGTGTGTGTTGGGGACAGAGCCATGTCAGGAGTCACTCCTTTTTTGGTTCCTGGGCCAGCTTGTCTGCACTCATCCCCCACCCACCCCCTCTAATTCCAGCAGCACGATGCCTATGTGGTACACACCTACTGGGAGCTCGGTGGGGTTCTGTGGAATAACTTACTCTCCGGGAGCTCCCTGCTGCCATCACGAGCCTAACTTTGCCCGAGCACCTGCTGATCCCATTTCCCCAGAATTCACCCACGCCAGGCAACCGTGAAGGAAACCTGGCTTTCTCTCCCTGTCACCGGCGTGTCGAGGGAGCAGGACCAGGCCCTGCCGGAAAAGGCTATTCTACTTGCAAGAACAAGAGATGGGGCTGGCTGGCACGGGAAGACTCACGTCTGCGAGGGGCCTGGCAAACAGCTGGCATGAAAAGGAGTGTGTTGATTTAATAGGCGCTTTCTCCAGGGACACCCAACAGGGCTCTGCTGCCTACTGACTGCAGATGGAAACCGTGCCAACTTCTCCGGCCGCTGACCGCATCTCAAGAGGTCAGCGGGGCACGCTCCCAATTTCCTGGAGCCCCAGGGCCCCACAGAGAGGGGCAAAAAATGACACCTGACAGACAGGTTCTGGGTCTCCCACCCAGAAGCAGTGGCTAACCTGAGCCCCCGGGGGCCGTTTATGAACCTGGGTGCCGGCTGCCAGGCTACCAATGACAACTCTCGCTCTATCTTCAACAAGCAATTAATAGGGCGCTGCCGCCAGCCCTAGGGCCCCCCCCCCCGAAGGTTTTCTTTGAAGTCATTTCTCTGCTCCCCTCCAGGGCCCCTGAAAGATGCCCGGGCCTGTGCCAACCTGCCCGGCTGATGAGCTTCCGCGCCCCACCCCCTCCAGCGCCCCTCCCTGTCTCGCTTTCCAGAACCGGGGCGCCGGGAGGGATTCCCCGGGGCGGGGGGCGTGAGTCAGACCCCCCCACCCCACCCCCACTCCGCCGCGTAGCTTCTGGAAGGAGGAAGGCGGTCACCCTCGTGACACCACCGGAGCATCCGCCCTGCCGCGCGCGCGCCGGGGCCGGTGGCGGCGGCCGGGGGGACCCGCCCGGGGCGGGGTGCGGGGACACAAAGCCGCGACTCCGAGGCCGGCATCCCGCCCGCCCGGGAGCGTGAGTCACCGGCCGTGTCCGCGGTCATTCCATTCCCGTGAGTCGCCGCCCCCTCCCCCCGCGGGGATGAATGGGCCGCGGGGCCGCGCGGGGCGGGGACGCGCGCGCGCGCGCCCGGCAACTTACGGAGGTGGAGTTGGTCCTCGGCGGGCCCTGGTTGCGCACCTCCTGCTCCCGGAACTGCAGCCCCGCCAGGTGCCTCTCCAGCGCCTCCCAGTCCATGGGGGGCTCGGGGGGCTCCTCGGCGCCGCCGTCCGCCGGCCCATGCGTCTGCGGCGCCCCGCGGGGGTCCCCGGGCCGGCCGGCCGCCGCCACCACGTTGCCATTGTGCCCCAGGTCCCGGGGGTCGTGTGGGGGCGCGTTGCCGTTGGGCACGGGGGGCCGCATGGCCGGGGGCGCGGGGTGCC